>QEWY01000177.1:414523-591229 GCA_006503575.1 Baylisascaris schroederi | reverse complement strand
AAAAAAAAAAACGATACTACAAACAACGCTAATGTTCAATGTTGATGCGAGTATAAAATACGAGTCTCCATCCAGTTATACTTTCTTCCTATGACTTTTTTTTTTCAGTGCAAACCATCTATGAAATGATTACTGCTCAATTTCTGAGTGAAAATTGAAAACGTAAAAAGCCAAAAATAAAGAAAATACATTCTCAAGCTTCATTGTTTAATAGAAGTGATTCAAAAACATTCAAATATAAACCTTAAATATTTTTATTCAATTCCAATAGGAAATATTGCGAAGGGGACCCAGAAGTTGTTGCATTCAACGATTATTAAAGCTGAATATTGGTTCCGCCGACAATAAACGTCGTATCTTCGGTCTAAGTTAGGACAAATCAAAACGGAAACTTCAATGAGAGTGACCATAAACGTGCATAAATTATCTAACGCATTGATGCACCAGCAAACAAGCAGCTTACAATCGCCAACTAACACTATCAGATAGCATTCGTTGCGATGGCCATTTAACGGAACAACGGATGACCAAAGAACGAGCACATCAAAACAGTAACGTGGGTGCGCATTTATGGGGGAGTGTGTGTATGTGCCAAAGCAAAGAAAGCGAAAGCACGTGCCCGTTGTGTATATACTGTCTTCAGTGAGTTGGTTGGTTGTTCATAAACGGCAACGAGAAAGCGAGTTTCGTTGAATCAATCGGCGATACGCATGCACTACGTCGTCTTGCCTACTTCACAACACGCATCCGACTAGCCACGCTGATGGTACGTGTACCCATCATGCGAGTCAGTGTGTACACTCACCAACAAAACCTTTATGAAAACGCACCACTATTTCAGATCAAAAATCAAATCTATAAACTCATAACTGTTTCTTACTCAAAAACATCCATCTTGGAGTTCCTTTCATCTGCTTTGATGTTGTATGGGGAATGGGAAGATTTTAGGGATCAGGTAAGACCATTACAATCTTCTATGCCGAATCGAGGATATTGGGATGAATTTCCTCTCCTGAATCCCGGTAATCACGATTACTGAGATCCTCGAGAAGTAATTCATCGCGTTACTATCGAAAGAGAAAATATGAGAGCAACAGAATTTTTGAAGAGGCACTAACAAATTAATTAAACGCGAACTTAAAAGTATTTTTATGTTGCAGTCTGCGGATCAAACAAATGCAGAAACATGCTAGAGGAGTTCGAGATGATATATGTTTTGCATTATACTAACCATAATAACTTATTTCATCAGTTACTGACGAATAATAAAACGAACGAATTAATAAATGAGTCTTGTAATCGATCTTCCACTCTTGCAAACCTAAAAAAAACTGGCGACCGACCGGTCAGAATGAATGACCGACCGGTGTAAAGTTTACGAAAATTTGGTGAAATCTTTATAAGTTTATCACTCTTTCGCACTTGACTGATCAACGTCAAATATGCTAGGAGTCATTAATGCTGCACACTGTAAACGCCAATTTTGATAACATCACCCTTGCTGGTTGCCAAGTTGAAATTACCGAAGCGACAGACATATGGGGGCATAGATTTTAATGGAATACCCTTCATGTGACAAACTTACAAAAACGCGCAAAAAAAAGGAGGAAGAAAACATATACAAGAGAGCATCACCAGTTTTCAGTGAAAAACGCCGGAATTCCATTCATCCTTCTTTATGAGCTCACAAATTTTACGCTCTATGAGCGATAAAAACAAAAGCCATTGGCCTATATAAATCATCGAAGCCTTGCAGGGAAGAAAATCTGCGGCTTGATCTGCGATTAACCAATACTCAGAATCTTTGAGCTGCAAATTCGCGGATCATTGAATTCCTTTACTTTGAGATTTTTTGGAAAAAAAGCGAGAATTTGTTGTCCAGAGGAAGCCGGAATTAGAAGGCGACCAGAAATCGGGAAATTCTAAAAGGACAAATTTTGAGTCCGAAATTTAAGAACGAATTGCTATTTGTGGAACATCAAAACAACCGAAAATTATGAAAGTGAAGAAAAGTATGGGCAAATTGCAGGAAATTTTATGCAAATATTTCTCCACATATTTGCGAAGTGCGAATGTCGGCTAAACAATAAGCGCAACAAGTGTATTGATCAGAAGCAGTTTGCTGTGTTAACTATTCAATGACGTGCAATCAACCGAATTTACCTGCATAAACAATAAAATGCTTAATAACGCATTATCACCTATAACTGATTAAACGAGACTTGAATGAATCAACTAGAAATTGTTTGCTTAAAGATGTGCAGCACTCATCAATTCCTCATTAGCATCGTTCCCTAGGAAATGTTAGTAAATCGAAGAATAACATAGCTGCCTACGCATAGAGCATTCAAGCTTTCCGCATAAAGCCTCCCACACCGATGCTATTCCTCATCAGCTAATGCCCGTAAATCTTCATCTCTTCCACTTATACTATTACAGAGACCAATTTTTAAATGGAATATTTGCATGAGGTGAGAAAATTATGCGAATAGAAACCTCATCGATATTTCACCTACAACGTCCCATAGGTATGGTTATCTAGAATCGATGCGGCAACCTGCCTCTCTTGAACTGCAGAATGAAGAGACATTCACTCTGCAGTTGAGACAGTGTGCAAAGCAGGATTTCGATTAAGGCGAGGAAGGTGGGGTTAACTAAAGTTTGAAGCGATCATACCTTGACAACAACGCATCAAACAGACGAACAACAGTGTTTTTTGCTCCCAGTGCATGTTCAACCAAATCAGCTCAATCATGACAGAAAAAAAAGCGCACAATTTATTTCAAATGTGACATTGAAAAGAATCTCAATAGCTCAAGTGACAATGAAAGAAATCTCGATAGCTAACTAGTCGATTCGAAAGGAACATTTCCGCTTTTAATTCTTTGGCTCGGAGTACTGGAAAATCAAGCTTGATCTCTATACATATCACGTGAAAAAAGAACACCCAGGTGACCTTCCTCCTTCTCCTAGATTTTCAAGAAAGGCAGCTTGTGGTCGCAACTTTCCTCGTATTAAGAAGGGGCCTCAAGCAAAACAATGCATTCCCGTCAACACTGTTTTCAAAACGACTGAACTTACATGTTTCTCTCTTTCTTCTGCGAATATGTTTCTTTCTGGCCATCAGTGGGCATATTTCCATAAACGTAACGAAATTTATGGAACGTACTTCGTGGGCTGTATGCGGCTTAGGCTTTGAAAGTTAGTCTCTTCGATGTGGACCTCGAGGTATTGAATGATGCCTTGCAAATTCAACGTCTGGGGAAAACGTGAAGGGGGGAGGGGAAGAGATAGTGGGGAGAGAGGTTACGGCGTGCAGAAGATGACGTTGTGCCAAATTTAAAAGCAGTAGGAAGAATGCAACGAAAGCATGCGTTGGAACTTCGGGAAAAGCACTTTCCAGGAACCTAATGGTTCGAGCACCACCTGTGAGATGTTTTAACCATCCAAGAAGTTTTAGCTCGTTCATTAATTTCATCAGTGAGGACTTGCAAGTGCAATGATGCCGGAAACGAAAAATGGCGAAGGTTCGAAATTCGAAAGCCCACTTATGGATTCTGCATATCTTCTCTTTCTCGTCTCCCTCACGCCAGTAAATGACTATAGCAGTGGTCTTTGTTCGCATTCAAGTAAGCATTATGCGGAACACGCATTTCATATTTGCGCGATTTCGACAGTATGTGAGAGTTTCGCATTCTCTGTGCCTTAATGTGCACACTAATAACCGCTTTCATCAAAGTAGTAGATTATATTTCAAATATTTAGTGAAAAGACAAGTTTATTATTGAGCACTACTGCAATATAATGCATACCGTATTTGTTTGAATATAGCCCTCTGTAAGAAAGCTCTCTGCTAGAACATCATCAAAACCAGAAGCCCCTGATGAATATAGATAACTCTTCTAATAAGCTCATAGAAAAAAACATTCCTAGCTGCCCATCTGAAAGCTCCGGAATCTCGCATAGTACTTTCTTGTCTTTTTAAAAGGGAAGTGAAATGGGGTGAAGAATGCCGTGGAAAGTATAAACTTTCCGTCAGAAAGCACAAGAAAGCTTCTATTTTTGACCGTTCCACTTCACTTAGGCCCAAATTGAGAGGTGTAGGAAATATAACACAAGATCAGCTCTTTTCTCGCTAGAACTGTAGGGTAATAATGTTTGCACCTTTTGCTTAGCAGAGATAACAACTGCAAGATGCTTGTTGCCTCGTAGAAGTCGCTAAGAAAAGTGTGACCGATGGTCAGTTTTCCTGAAAAACGCTTTTGCAACAACAAATTTACAAATTTAATCCACAAACAATGGTAAATTCTCTAAGAAGGATAGTGTGGTTGGGATCAAAAGATATGTAGACAGCACTAAACATTGCAGACTTAAGTTTGCTTTCCGTTCTTGTCGAACATAACGATGCGGGTCACATCGTGGCCCACCCTCATCATACCAATGATTTGGATGAGTCTAACGGGCTACTGCCCGACGACAATTTACTAGAAATGATCCGCTTGGGAAACTCAATATAGATATGTCACGGGAGGCATTGAAAACATTACTGCTCATACACAATGATAATAATTATGAGCAGAATGAAGAACACAGGTGCTATCGAATAAAAGAAACACTGACGAAGAGATACGGATGCGACACACAAACGGAAAGAAATAGCACCATTTGTTGGTTATTTGCAAACAACAAAAGCGAGGATAAGCAAATGCAGCCCGCTGCCGGCAAGACGTCTACTGAAACGAAACTCCACGCCTCCTCCTATAAAGCCATCTCTTGGCTCTCTCCCCCCACGAGCGTCCCATTACTTTTAAAAGCAATCCACCTTACGCTATCATTACAGTTAGCGCGATGCTGTGTTTCCGCGACCTATACTCTGCGCTACCGGTTAACTATGTGGTATGATGTTTCATGCCGCTCAGGAAATGAAACTCCTTTATGAGTTCCCATTCTAAGATCATTGCAGTGTTACTTTCTGAGTTACTATCGTCCTGCCTGCTGAACGTGTAATTAATCTGAGTTTGTGCGGGAATAAACAAATCAGAGGAAGCAAGAACAAAAAAAACACACACACACAAACGAAACAACAATTGAAATATATGGGAATAAAACACAATGCCATATCGAATGCAGTTCTTCATCAAAAAGAGGGAGATTATTGGTGAGTTCAACAGATTTGAGGATGAACATTGTACAGGCGAATAGATGGACTCGAACAGGATCATCACCATCTCAACGCAATGGTAAACGAAGAAATTGACGCAGCGCACGCGTCATCCATTGTAGAATGAGATGAGTGGAAAAAATTTTTGCTGGCGACAACACACTAACGGCCGATTCGAAGAGTGTCGGATTGGACGAACCGACCGAGAAACAACGCAACGCAAATGCAGGTGAGCGTTTCGCGCCACTTCAACGACTTCGATCGCACAGACTTCTATTGATCCGACACTCTCGACTTAGAAACACGCTCACAATATGAACACGCCTATGCGCCCCTAAGATTTGTCCACCTCTACCCCCCCCCCCCTTCCCTCCACTCTCCCCTCTCTCTTGCCCCCCACCCCTCACTTCATCTGTCTGAGGGAGCAGCAAATTTAATTGTTTTTTTTTTTTGAAATGATACGTTCATAGTAGTGCTTGGCCCCTTCACCAAAACTTTTGTTTCGTCAAATATGTTCGGGAGGAAAATTATGAACAGACTAGCACCAGTCCGAGAATTACTGACTACGATATACTATAATTTTATCAAAGACCTTTTCCAATATTAAAAATGGCATATCAAACTCACAACAGACATCGAAAAATGCGTCACATTCACTCCACACTCCTTACCTTTCTTCAGCGTGTAGAGAAAACTCATACTTTTCAGTTACTGCACTGGAGCTTTGTGAAAACTAGGTGTATTTTGAATGTAATCGGCTATTAACGGATGGCGCTCTATAGTAGTACTAGTAGTGGGGATCAATTCCACCGCCACAGTCAAACCCCGGCTGCCATCGAAAACAGCGAAAATTTAAGAAACATCGGTCGCTGGTCAACCTCCCACCCGCCTCCCCTCCCCCTCGCCATGGACGCTTAATTACTTACGAAACGAATACTATTCCAAACGATGGCGTATCCCTCGTGAAAAAAGTGATATTCCCTCGTGTGGTGATGAGTAACAAAAATGGACTATTCAACAACTGAACTAAAAGTCCCGACGAATGCCGAACAAAGCAAATGAATGCATAGCATTGCGAAAAGAGAAGACCGAAAAAATAAGAAAAGAAACAAACGTGAAAAATACAATCTAACAGTGCTGACCATAGAAGACAGTGGCTGTGAAAAGCAAGTATGCGCACAGAAGTTACTGTAGGTAGGAATGCAACAGCGTTTAGAGAGAAAGAGGAGGAAAGAGAGAGAAAGAAACGGAAAGACAGACCGCACGAAAGAAGGAGAGGAAGGACAATGTGGGTTCGTTCCCGTTTTAGATGTTACATGCCTTTTTGCAAGTTGTTTAAGAGAACAATGATGACCGAGAAGATTGAATGAGTCTCCTGTCTAGAGTTACTTACTCAAAGATACTCGCAAAATAACAGCTTAATTTTTGACATAGCAACGACATGAGTAAGACTGAAATCTATTCTCTGAGAAAATTTTTTTCAGCTATACGTTGTGTTGAAAATTTCCGAAATACAAAGCGATGAGCTATTTGTACGTTAGAATTGGAGTCAGCTCTTCTCTAATCAAAACGTAATTAAATCTAGAATTACTCGCTGCGTTCTAATACTTTAAAGGCTTCGCAGGTTTCTTTAAAAAGTGTTACATCCCTTCACCTGTTCTGTTCTCTCCTTAACTCCTTTAAGTATACGATAACTGCTAGAATATGCTCAAGTTCTCAAGCTCGACATGCTTGACGCTAAGCAGAAACCTCAATGTTTAAGGTCATTCTACAATTAGCGTGATGGCTCTTGCATTACTGGGGAAGTTTGACTTTCTTTAACTGTATTGAATAGGGAAATCACATAGGCACTATTGGGTGTCGGTTTTATGGATGTAAACTTCCTCTAATTTTCGAAAACAGAATCTGCCTACAAGGATGATTCAATCTCCCAATAAACATGAGTCTCATGTTCGCAGAGTTTTCTGGTCGAAAAACGGACTTCCATATTTTGAAGGGAGATCCTCGATAGAGGTAAGTAGACAAAACACAGCACTGATATGAAATCTTCCGAAAGCATTGTTAATGAAGGCCGAGTTGTCCTCATTTTTCGAATGCGACCATTCTGTTCTTTGCGACTAACCGTGGCCGCGATTTTACACACCTCCTAAACAGAAAGCTATTTGCTCTTCAAATAAAAAACCCCAACAAATTTCATACATGAATTATAGATACGAAAACTGCAGCATCCAATGGGATTATAAATAAACAAGAATTATCGCCCGGCCATTTGCGCCTCGGCTGCTTTTGCTTAGATATTTCTGCTTCAGTCAATTGCGCCTCTGCGAATATCTCGACCAGGTGATTGCCAATCATCCGTTACCAATTTCTGGAGATGTTTCAGCTGAAGGATAACTTTCGATAGCCATCGTTTTCATTGGAAGGTTGCTCTTCAGAGAGTTTTTTTTTGCCCAGAAAAAATGAGCGTCTATAAAAATTATTCACTCGTTCAAACGCTTTTTTTCTCTTCAAGTCTTCTAGCACTGATGCCAACTTTTTTTTGTCGAGCTTACTTAGTTTACTTATTTATCTGCTTCGTTCCTCGCATAACTTTGTCATGGCTACAGCTTCCTATTGTAAGGATCAGTAGGGAATTCTCCCTGAAGGATTTATTTCAAGGCTAGAAAAAGCAGCAAAAAACTATGAAAGTTTTTTCTCACTGCCTCGCTCGTAATGTCTAGGCCAAAAAGGGGTAGGTAGAACAAGGCTCAGCACTTGTTTCACATACGAATAATCCATAATTCACTATTAACAAAGAAAAATTCGACGAAGCTCTTCCCCACTACCTCGCTAATGAGATAAACAAGGGGGTGGTATTGTGTTTTTTCGAACTGTTTTTTTAATATGTGATATTGCAGTAATCACTTTCCACTTTCATCTCCTATTCTCGCGATCCCATATGAAACGCTGTGGCGACCCTTTCAGCGATAACGACATCGCTGCTTGGTAGGCATTCTGCGCATGAAACGTCGTAGGCATTAAGAAACCGGTAAGACATCAAGCAAACTCAAAACGAGGCGACCTTTCCCACTGCACACGAAAAGTGTACGGTAGTACAGGTAAACTAGCAGTATTCTCCAAAAACAGCCACCTTCAATTCTTACAGTATAACAATGATTTTGATATGTATTGAGGATAATAGCAGACAGGCCTCACCACCGTTTCCGTAAGCAACGCCAAATTTAATGTATAAAAGTGTCGAGGACAAGTAGGCGATTCGCAAATGACCGGCACAAGTGGCCAAAACAGAGAGACTCAGGTGCTAGCGTCAGCACTCAAAGTTTGCCATCTTCCTTTCCATTGGCCATCTCATAACATTCTGCAACGAATACTGAGTAAGTAGGTGGATAAGTTGTTGCAGATTTCCTATGAGTGTTGGTGTGTAAAGTTGGAATATTAGTAATTCTCTTGGAAGAATTAGAAAGGCCAGGTGTTTTAAAAGTTGGCGTCTAGCCTTTGTTATGCTCAAGTGGTTGCCAAAATTTATCAGTGAAAGTTTCGAGTTCCGAAAAAATTGTTCTCGATGAAAAAGAATACTCGGATCGTAATAGAAATCGCTGGAGCGAAAATTTTCGGTTAAAAAATAGCCCGTTTAACATTCAATAAATAAGTGAGAAAACTATCGTTGGGATTGGGCTGCGATATGAGGCACTTCTAAGCTGTGCGCTTCTAATGCAACACCTATTTTGGGGGGTGTTCGAGGCTAAGTGGTAGGCGCAAAATGAAAGACAACATTTTTGCCTTGAGGAAGATAATATGACTCGAATAAAGAGAGGGTCATGAGAATGCAACGATGCGTTAATCAAGATCGTCATAAGAAAGGCAAATTAACATGGAATACAATTGCCGCACATGAACAAATAATTCACTGATATCACATCAACAAAATGCTGTGCATTTCACCATATAAACTATACGAGCGTAAATATTAATATCAAAAAATCATTGCTTATAACAGTTCTCTTATAAATAAAAGTAAACTTCAAGTGGAATAACCTTGGATACGTTTCTAGCCATTAGCAAAATTAATAATTCTGTGTCGAATATTCGATGAAACTTCAGCTAAACAATGACTGAAACAACTCATTTGAAAAGAGGAAATAATAATCAAGTTTAAGGGACCGTTATCGGTAAGCAGTAATTTCCCATCATTGCATTCCTCTGCTCTAAAGTTAGCTGCAGTTATTTTAGAATCAACGAGATAAAGCGCAATAGTTTAGGATAGCGATCGAAGAACTTTTACGTCTCCTCGAATGCCGATTTAATTGTTACATTTTTAGGGAAAAATTTACATCATTTTTATTTTATTATTTCATAATTATATTAGAAAATGACATATATAGACAATCAATGTAAAGCAGTGATTATGTGTAAATTAATTAGTACAACATTAGAGTGGAGTGGACATATGCACTTTGACGAACGATGCATTAGGTGAAGCAGCACAATGCACAATGTGTCTTCCCCATTGGATCGTCGAGCATCGGTTTCTACGAGTTGGCTCAAAGAGAGATTCGCGGTTGGGTCCACGTAGTGTTTTTGCGGCAATCAATAGACAAAACGGGTGCCGCGAGATGTGCACATGCCCGATATATACGAACATAGAAAAATAGTATGGAAGAGAGTTGATTCGTCTCATTCAAAAAGTTCTCCTACTTCTTGGCTCGATGTTAATGAAGCAAAAAACTTAGTCTCTAGTATGTGCCTTAGATAGCACGAGCATTGCTTGTTCTTATAATATGTCAACCCCTCCCCTTCCAGCCCCCTTCTCAACGCTCACAATCTCTTCTCAACTCGTCACAGATTGGGACACAGCAAGCCAAAACTCGTTATGCTTCGCAACATTACGTACACCATACGCTGCGTTCTTTGATATGATCCTCTCACGCACATCATGCTAGAAACAGCACAATCTCCAACGCCGTTTCCATACACAGCAACAGAATGGTTTATCCATAAATAGGATTTACAGACGAAGAGAGAAGGAGAAGAAGGTCCAACGGAGAGAGGGCGAGCACTGTATCTTGGATAAGAGATGTATGAGAGAAGGAATAAACGCAGATTCGATGGAATGCCTCTGAGGATGCTTGAAAATTTGATGGAAAAAAGTTTCACTCTGTGCATAGTTTCATCGAGGGGCTGCATGCACGTACCTTCTAAAAATTACGACCATTTCACAGGGCCAGGCGGTGCAAAAAAACCTTGCATTCTCCGTTTTTCTTGTTGTAATATGAAAATCTCTTGTGTGAACTCTCGGTCTTCCCCTTCTCCCAAAAAATCTTCTTCCTGCAATTTACGGGACCAGAAATGGCTCACGTATGACTCTGCACTTGAGCGTGTTGAAGAAGCAATCCTGGTAAAGCTAGAGCACTCTTTTATAACCTGCTTCTTCTATTCAAGCCATAATCCTCTAGCACATTCTTGTTGATATAATATGCTACACTCTAAAATGGCTTTTGAATATTTTAGGTTGTGCAGCTTCTGAAAGTGAGCGAATTTCTTACCCTTTAAATGCTTACGCACGTGGAGTAAAATCATCGCAGCTCGTATTAATGAAACTCCGCAGCAGCCCGATGGTAGAGAACAGCGCGCGCATACTATGCACTGTAATTTTCAAATGGGCTAGCAAATCCCCTCCTTGCATATGGGAGATCATATGTGAATAAACGCCGCTGGTTCACTTCAGTGACCCCACGGCAATCATTCACAAGAAAGTTGTGGTTGAAGGATATGAGGCAAAATATTGGTTGGATGGTCATATTAAGTGAAATTCAAACTGAACCAAAAAGAATGAGATGCAGGGATGAAAGACTCGAGTAAATATGCGTCGTTTTGGACGGGAAGCATACGTGAACTGCAAAACTACAAAGTTTAGCACCGGAAATTTTGTCGCCGCTGCTTTCTATTTTGTTTTGCATTGTTGCAATATCGAACAACATCCTATTTTTGGTGGAAGAAGAGGAGAGAGAGGACGGAATGCCTGCAATTTGAACACAAAAACAGCACTCAAGGAGCGAACGCTCACCATAAAGCGTTCCAAAATCATTTTCCAAAAGAGTCGAATTTGCGCGATTTATACTACATACATAAACTGATGCATAAGTCGGAATGTTTGAGATAGTTTTTAGGGTGCTATTGCATCGTGACAAAAAGAGATAGTTTTCAAGGTGCCATTGCATCCTGACAAAACGACATCACATTGAACTGGTGGGAGAGAAGATAAACCGTGAAGAATATATATATATATATATTGATATGCCAACAGTGACCACATGAGCATTCTTATAATAAAAAGCAGACAAGGCTCTATGCAAGATCGATATCCAGATTTTTCTACAGCGATCAGCAAATTTATTGTCCTGGATTTATCGATTTATCGCTATGTGAAACTGCAGTCAAAACCTTTCAAAAGAGTTAAATATTGGCGAGGCATACTCAACGATCGTTACATAAGCCCTCTTTTATAAATATCAAAGCATGACACTGCTTCACGGAAAGCAACAAACATGTAGAGGGTGGAATGGCATATTCCGGTCCGTGCGAAGAATAAAATGATGGGTGTTTCATAAGTACAGCATCTGTAGCACAGAATGAAACTTGTTCTGATCCGGTTCAGATTCCTAAACAGCGAGTGTTGCCTTGACATTGCATCCACCTTTCACGTCGCATTTGAATATCGAAGATCGGATCAACAACAGCTGCCAACTTCGTGGCCGCACGCTACTTTCAACACTACCAATATCAGCCTCTTCCAGAAGCAAACAAACTATATACTATGTTGCTTGTGGATAATAAACTTTCAAATAATACATCCAGAATACGCAAGGATAAGGCGTGAAAGAATATACGTCAAATGGGGAAAACGCAGAAGTGTAGTCGGGTTGAATCAAGAAGGAATAAGCACAGCAAGAAAGCATACATGTAAATCGGATGGATTCCGAAGCGAACAGAACAAGAAGACCGAAAAAAAAGACTATGGAAGAAGCGTCAAGAAATTCGTGCCAACGGGTAAATATGACTGAAAGGGCGTCAAGAGCTGTCAGTGTTTAGGCGCATGAAGCGCACATGAATTGTCGTTATAGGCGTGAATGAATTGCACGCTGAAGAGGCATGATGGAATACCAGATGGCCGCATTGCACATCATTAATTACTCTTCGAGGCAAATAAGCGTTCGTAAGCCTATCCCTCTCTTACAGTCACCGTCATCATGCACCGCTTCTGATGTTTCACTTCACTCACTCTATGCCAACGTGTTTAATTCATAATAAACGATATTTTTAAAAACGGACCCGTCGCTGAATTAATGCTTATATATAAATTCACGATGAACCTCAAAATGGAGTTGTAGACCTCGTAAATCCAGGAAAAATGCGTTTCTAGAAGCTCTGGACAACGTGACATTTAAAATTCCATCTTACAAACTTCGGAAAAAGGCAGAAATAAGTTTTTGTTTGAATATAACGTGGTGAACAAAGCGGTTAAAAAGCTGGAGTTTTTAAACTTACATGTTCAAAAAATGACGCCTCTTTCTCGAAATCCTCGATTGGCAAAGAAGATTTGAAAAATTTGGACACTGAATTCAGATGCACTGGTCGGAAATGTTCGACTGGCGGGCAAATGCTTGTTTTGAAATGCCACACTCATTATGTCATTCTACAACTTTCCTCAGAATTCCACTCGTGTCAGGGGATGAAACAGTTCAGATGTTCAGTCCCTCCTCCATCCCCACCCCCCCCCCCCCCCTCCCAACCAAAAAAAAACGAATCACACAAAAAAACACCGTATATTCTCACACGTATCTTCTGGTCGTAAATTTGCTTCCATTTATCTTTTTTCCCACTTCAGTGCTTGACATATGAGGTTAGTCCAATTGTATTCAGACTGCTTACTGTGATTTTTTTAAAGAGAGAGAGGGAGAGAGAGAGAGGAAGAGAGAAATGAAACTGGCCAGAATTTCGACCACAGAGATCAGAGGAATTAAAAACTTTGATGTAGTGGTAGTTCTCTTAAATAAGCAAATAAACATTGTTGAAGTTGCTGGAATAAAATTAACGTGTGTTCGAATAATTTGACAGAGGATTGCTGCAATGGAATAAAATTTGACAGAGGAGCGGAACGATTGCTGCAATGCACTTGCAAGACATAATCAAATAGATCTTGCAAAAAGCGTCAAAAATGGCTAACTGTACTATACGTTCCATTCGGAACAACTGCTTGAGACATTATCGACAACCGCTTGCACCGTAATATCGCTTGATTCTGGAGTATCGCATTTGCATGTGATTCCCATTTAGGGATAGAAATATGTAGCTTATCGAGGAGGTACAAAAATGGTTTATAAAGCAATATTTCGTGAAAGTTTCCAAGTTCTTTGCAATCGTCACATAAACAAACGTTCAAGTTATCCGATCGTGGATTGCTTCAAAAGCCATAAATAAATCCCTTCTATACCAAAATTATAAAGATTCATTCTGCAGACATCTCATTCGACACTGTTCTTTCATGGATTCCGTTCGCATCTCTCATTTTGGACTACATTCGCTACAGCTGAAGAGGCAAATGAGTTCATAAAGCGATGTTTTCAACTCATTCGTTTAGAAGGTTACGTATTCTTGCAAAGTGCCACCTAAGGAGATCGTTCAGGTAGAAAACCTCTCTGTAATCGCTCGCAGGTTTAATTTCTGCGACCTTATTTCATGAATCGAGAATGATATTACTTCTCAGTGCTTAGAATTTGAAAAGAACGGAGGTATTTAGCGTTTATGGCAGAGTTTGCTCTAAGACAAATAATGTTTGCTGGAGACAGACTTCTCCATCTTCAAGTTGACAGTAACTATCATTAAAAAACAATGAGCAATAAAAGTAATTTCTGCATCACACGTAAATGACCAGCAAAATAAATCGCCAAATGTAAACAGCCAAATGGCTGTTCCAAAGCAAAAGACCTCAGTGATAATTTTGCCAATCAATCATCTCTCGAGACGAACTTTCAATGATCCTAAATTATGTTCCGACGCCTGTAGATTCCGCAGAAGTGAAAACGGGCTTATTATTGAGGAGAGGATAAACAGAAAGGAGATAACAAATTTCAACATTTCCCGGGAAATGGTTGTTTCCCGAAGGATAAGGGAGCTCAAATTCTAGAATGGAGGCATCAAAATTTGGGTAATACTGGCCGAAACATACTGAGGATGGCATACTTTTGAGGTTACGCAATAAATTTGCAATTTTTACTGCTCGAAACATCGCTCGTAGCGCTTTTTTTTAAAAAAATAATTCGCTCCCTATCACACAGCCCTTCGATGAAATGTGGAAGAACGGATCGCCATACACATACAGAGCTAGGGTTTGTAAGAGAAGGTGCCTTATGCATATCGCATGCTAGTTTGCCTCTTACTACATTTTTGCACGATATGCGCTTTTATTCCTTAGGTGGTATGGATATGACTTTTTTCTATGCTTTTATTTGCTATTACCTCATGAATTCTGTTCCGATTTTTCAGCATGTATGCAAAAGTAAAAGAAGGCCTATAAAATAGTCTCAGATAAAAGAACATGCTTTACTAAACAACTCAAAGTGAGACTGATTTCGCGAAAAATTTTGGTCGTCAATAGAAATGGGTAAGTGATTAATATCTAGCCAAAAGTGCAGAAGTAAACGATGAAAAATGTGTTTACGTCCTTCAAAAAACAAATTTATCACTGAAGAAATCACTTCTTTCAAACATTAAGAGTGTAGCATTGCGAAGAATTGAACCTCTCATATCTCTTCATTTGTTTTTCGATCTATGAAAGTCCATAAATCTATGTCGACATGCCAGTAAGGAGTCGGCGATTATGACAGTATTAACAGCAAAGATTTCTCCAGTTAAGAACGCTCAGTTGAAGACCGTCCCGGAGGTGTGAACTTCGCCTAACAACATTTAGAAGGAATGTTTAAATCACCAACTGTCAATTAAGATCCACAGCATTCGTTAGGGTTGGCACTATTTACACATCGAAATTCTTTGCAAAAAAATGATCTTATACGTCAAAATTTGTTCCACTTGATCAAAATTAAGGTTTGCCAAAATGCTTCAAAATTGAAGTTTAGAGATTGCTCATCTGCACTGTAGTTTATGACATATCATTGGTTTAAACCAAAGGTTTTCAACCGGAATGATTTAGATGGTTAACTCTCACAAATAACTGTAATAATCGACAGTTGCAACTTTGGTATAAAATGTGATATAATTGTATAGGAAAAATGCTTGTTAACCTCGTTTGCACCAGTTAGATAAGTAACTGCAATCTGATCCACGTCGTCGACGAATACAGCTGACGATGTTCAGTGGCAATCTGCAAGCGAAATTGAACGTGCCCAGGTGGTGTGCATGTGCTTTCCCAAAATCTTCGATGACTGTTGCATCCCTCTCTATTGCATCACTGACAAGTTTGAAAGCTTCCAGACGATGTTTCGTCCTATTGTACATATCGCTTAATTCTTATGTAGCTTGCATCGGTGAATAGGCAGTTGACTGGCAATTCGAGAAGACCAAACAGATTCGTCGGGTTGCTAGTGAAAAACTGGTGCAATGTGCGCGGCTGGGAGGCCTCTAAGTTATTTTCTTGTCGTTTTGGTGGGCTTGTTTGTTGTCTTCAGTCAACATGGCTGTGATTATCAACCGTTTAGTCGGTGAGCAGACTTTGCCACCGAATAGAGAGAGATAAGATCATTGGTTCTTATGAGAGGTACCGCAGGTATGATGAGAATTTCTTGTTTGTGGTTGTAGCTTGATAAATGACCAGGCACTGCATGAAAACTATTCATGAGTTGCAACTCACTGAGAGGAACTGTTATAGGAAACGACCACGCAGGCAGCGACTTCTCTTTTGCACACAGCTCAGTGATATGTGCTTTTCCCTGCTCCATTATATTGCACACATTTCTCTGCTTCTCATGCTGACAAACCCATTTCATATTGTGTGCGTTGGAGACGGTTCTGGTCAGCGAAGTGTTACAATATGTGGTGATGCAATGGTCCAACCATTTCGGCCAACCTGGGCGCCCAAAGTTGCAACATCTCATAGGCTTTTCGTCATTTGTTGTCATTTAAGTGCCTGCAAAAAATCCACACCTTCAGAGTATGTAAGACCTTGGCTGTCTTCCTAGCACGATGCATAACTCTAGACTCACGAATCTTGCATATCTCAAAAAGTAATATCACGACACCTTCGAAAATTCGTGACTGTCATCTTTTGGCTGTTTTTCATTAAACTAGCGCCGAACAAACTTAGGGTTTCATCCGTATATCAGCCATTCCAGTCTGCAAAAACCATTATCAATCCCACTGCTTCTTGAATTCTCTGGACAGCTCAACCTTAGGTGCAGAAAATCCATCATTGTTTGTCTCAGACATAGTGCCAAGTGGCAGCCCTAAGGCTTGATGACGACAAGCAAGGAAGACAGCGTTAGGCCACAGCTTTTTGCTTCAGCAACACACAAGCTTTTTTATCTTCTCGTTGGCCTTTGCTGCAATTGTATGAAACGAAAGGGCATCTACAGATCATACAAACCCTATTCATCCGGTGGTTGCTTCGCTTAGATGCGTTACTTCCACCAGTTTCAGCAGAAGTTAGCTGCATGATTCCACCTTCACTGACAGCCTGTCAAAGTGCTGTTTGCTGGTAAGCTCCATCACAAGCATACCACCCTCGTGTACGACGAGATGGATGTCACTATTAGATTTACTCCTACTTCGTAAACAAGCTTGGCTCGATGTTGCTTCCGTTCTGCTAACATTAATGTATGCAACATCAAGGTCGAGATTCTGGCAGGCGCTTGACGAGAAGCGATGCCAGTCTTGTCAAACGCAGCTGCAAGTCCTGAACGGATGATTCCCACTTTTGCTCCTCAGTTTCTTTTTTCATTACGCTATTACCCATCGCACCTTTCACACTCTCATCATCAGGGTCGTTTTTGATTGGAAGAAATAGATGCTGAGTTAACAGTGTTAATTGCTACTACTTGCTCAACATTTGCTTTTACTTTTCAGATGCCCTTTCCACTTCTTCTCAGCGCCTTCTTTGATAGGACTTCTCCAGCACCTGACATCTTATCTATTGATCACATCAGACCGACCTTCCGCCTAATGCATTAAAAGAAACTCTTTGTGTTCAGAGATCATCCTTAATGACATGATAAACACATTTTGTGGTCTATCAATGGCTCCGCCCCTTTCTGTATTTGCAATGGCTTTTCGTGGATCCTATGCTTCCTTGAAACTACTCACTTCTTGAACAGATATTTACTTTGTCAGTGCAACGTTGTCACTGCTTTGCTGCAATCTCAGCTCTTTCTCAAAACATCCGAACGTCCTTGACAACTTGCACGATAGCGCCAGTTTCTCAGTCACAAGCATATCGAACATTTGACGATTGGAATGTATCCTAGCATCGGTGAGCTCGACGACAATGCATCCCAACAAGTTTGGGTACGCATCTCAAAACATACAGTCGAAATGCCTTTTAATTGTGCCAGTGTTAACTAGCTTTCAGCGATCTTTAAATTGAATTGCATCAACTTGAATCGTCCTTTGCACATGACAGTACGGATATACATCAAAACTATGCTGATGTAAATCCACACGTTTAAGCGAATGAAGTGAGAACATAACGCAAAACAAATATTAACACATTTCTGCGAACTTCTCCTTGGAAACATCAAATCGCAGGGAGAACTTATCTAGATAGAGGGCTGAAGAAACATATTTCATATAACAGATTAAAAGTAATATCCTAGTATTCAGCAGTGTAATTTATACTTCTTCAATGACTAATTTACGTTCACAGTTGGTTTGCAACTTGCAGAAGTATAACAAACAGCAGAGGCATACAGACAAACGGTACAGGTGGCTAATCACTTGCGTGCTTTGTAATGGTTTTCGAACTTCACAGCAAAAGTGACCGGCTCCTCGCAAAGGATGACGTTCGTAAGTTGAGTTGTGCCGTTTGCAAACTGAGGCGCTCTCACGGTCGCTGATTTTCATAACTTTCATTTTTGAGGACAGAGAGAGAGAGGGACATTCACAGCATCTTCCCATTAAATTAGGACTTTATGAAATCACTATATATATATATATATATATATATATTATATATATATAAAAGGCTATATGACATACAAAGCTTGGAAAACAATAGAAGCGCATAAATGCACCGCCCATCTAGTTCTATGCTGAAAGTTTCAGGGTTGTTTATAAACTTTAACTTCAAACTCAAAAACAGTAAACCATTCATTGCTTATGATTTAAAAGGTCTAAAAATGAGTGAGAAATTACTTGGCATTGATCGAACAACCGGGGAGCAAAAAAACTTAGCGGAGAAAAAGCGAGTTTTTTGATGGCTTAAGAAATAATCGAAATTCAGCGGCATTTCGAGACTGCTGCAAAGAAACCTGTATTCACTTGCGGAAACCTAAGCGCTTCGATGCAGTAAACAAAGAAAGAAACTCGTACTCACTTAAAGCCTCTTTCGTGAAGGTAGCAACTAAACGAACATTAAAAAGAAGTAAATCTGTCAGAAATTAATCTAAAAAAAAATTCTTGACAGGAGCCGGTCACGCTGTTTTCGGGGATTGCAATAACCACACCGCTTGATGAGGGTGTACATTTTTGCGTCAATGGATAGAGTCTTACCCACACAAAGAATATTTTGCGTGAAGCACTCGAAGGGCGAACCAATCAATCTTTAATAGATATTATCAAATCATCCGCTACCACTTGAAAAAAGAAAAAAGAAAAAAGAATTGGGCGCACCAAACAAAACATTCATTGAGTACGGACAATACTGCTTCTTATCTCTGAATACGATATTAACTGCATAAAAATAAGTACGGTGCTGATACAATACGTGCCTTTTGTAAAGACGAGTCAACGACTATAAGATATTGTTGAAAAAGATGTCGAAAATGTGGCTCACTTTTTACTTGATTCGTTAAAGTGGATGCATGGAATTTTCTCAGTTCTTCCATAGAACATCTAAAAACAAAAAAAAAAGTGAGGAGAACAAAACTGTTAAGACCGATCTTATACTGGCATGTGAAAAGTAACCGGACTTTTACTCAGGTGTTTATTGAAAATGTCTATTCATCATAACCGTAATCAGGAAATTCATCGTGATGAGAACAAAAACTCAAATTAAAGTATAACTGGAAATGCTCAATTTGTAGCCCTTGCAATGGCCAATCATCACCTAATGAGATTCAAGCCGTGTTTAAAGAACGGAAGTCGGCTGAAATTACGTGGAGAAGACAAGGTCGACTCACTGAAACCAATAAGGTGAAAAATAATAGGGACATAGAAGGAAGAAATAATGACGAAGAAGGAATTGAGATGCGGAGGAGAGGTAATGCGTGGAAATGATAAATAACCGAGGTGTTATTAAAGAGAAAAGCTGCCTTCAGAAATTATTTACGACAGTGAAATAGAACGACAGATATCGGGTGGAGCGCAGAAACGCGGGAATGGGATAACGCCTATTGGAAAGACAAGCGAGCAACGCGTAGCGACGCGTCAACAACGACCGACGCTATGGGGGGGGAGAGGCGTTAGTTGGTTTCATCGGAGAATAAACCTTCAGTGACACCACATCAACGCAGTGTGCGCTCAGTGGCAGCCATTTTGAGTACGGTCTAGGCATTTCCACAACATTTGCAAAGAAACGTTCGTTCACTGTGTGAATAAAAGTTTAGAGTGTATTGCGTACCAGGCCAGTGAATCGGCCGTATACAATATGATCTTGTATGATGGCTGTAATGTTATTACTGCCGAAGATTAGCTGTCTACGAATACTCGCTACAGCGAGTCTAGCCAGCGCTATCGTCCAATTAATTATGTAGATTACTTTTTTAGAGACAAATGTGGATGCTATCTGAAATGACTGAGGTCAGCTCACATTGGCTCGCCCAGTCATCTAGGTATCCGCGAGGATCTGCACCCTCTGTCGAGCTGCGGTCGAGTAAACTGTGAGACAACACAGATGTAAGGGACAAACAATTTATCGCACTTATGCAGCAAGGTGACAAACAAGAAGGGCACTAGGACGGCTTCAGTCGCCAGCACCACCCTGCAGTCCAACTTCACGCTGCCGCCGATCACCTCACGCCTCCAACGACCACCCGCTCGGCCTGTCACCCACTCGACATTAATACCAGTCTAAAAACTGGAAAGAATATATGAGTACATCAGTCCCTTTTACACCGTCCCAATTCTGTCTCAGGCGGGCCTCACGATCATGTTAGGCAATCGTATGATCTGCCTGTATGCTTTTGACTTTCTTTGACTTACACGGCGCACTATTCCTTCTTGATCTATAGCCTGCTAGTCTACCTTAGAATAATGGAGTATGACTTCATCATTTCCTCCCTCAAGAGATCTGGTTGTATAAGTAAAGGAGGTGGTCATTGTCATCGCTTCTCGAGATGTATTGGTCCGACGGTGACTTGAGCAGCAGAAATTTAAGCAATAAAGCAATAATTTGCGGTTTATTATTATCGGCGCATTAAAACAGTCAGAGTAGACTTGCGCAAGGCAATTACTGATGCGTCTCGGTGATCACTCGTATATTCGCTATATATTATATATGCGTCAGTGGGATTCGAAAGATGAGTGGGAGCGGCGTTGAGTTAAATGAGTACTGATGCACCATAACACAAACTCATAAATAGGCAATAATGAGAGTGGCTTCGAGTCAAAAAATGAACAAACTGTGGATCTGTTCGTCATCTACAAGGCTATGATTTAAACACTCTGCGCCTTTCAACAACCCACTACCGAATTAATAAAGTTCAAGTTGGCACTTGCAAAAATCTATTAATTCCGTTAATCTATTAATTCAAAACACTGCCGGGGTTTTCATTCGGCATACGTCCGAAAGATTTCAGTTGTTTAACCTCTTTTCATGATGCATACGTGGGTATATGAATCGGTCTAGTCACATGAAAAGCTTTTTGGCACTATTACTGCTTGCTTTTCTTCAACGTTAGTTACAATCAGGAAACTTCATGTTTAAATTTCCTGACGATTGGACTAAACGTGAACAGTTATTTCAATGCTCTTTAACGTACCTTTTGCATTTTGGCAATTCTCATTGGGCTAAACAACTATAGCCGACTTTAAGAGATTATCCGTTTTGCTGAAATCCATGCACATTTCTATTTACTCGCAACATTCACTTCGCTTTCGTTCAAAGCAGTCACATATCCGCTGAATATACGGTGATTCGTAAAACAAAGATAGCAACCGTTCAAGGCTCTCCATCTAGCGCTGTATGGGATGATGGCAAAATTGCTACAGAAGACACTGAAACACTTCGGCAACAATGTGCATCAACACTATGCAACTATGTGGATTTGCAATGAGAAAAACATCGTTCACTGGTTTAGAGCTTCTCATACAAATGTAGTTAGTTTTGTTCCACCCGTTGTAGATGACAATGACGATTAGTAGTTGATGGCTTATTAAAAATCACTTACCATTCCTCTGTTTAGATGAATTTCAAAAACGTTTTGCACGCAGGCCTTGATCCTGTACGGTTCGATTTGAAACAAGTGTTGAAGTTGATGCATTCAAGACAGTTGGCAAACTTGAAGCGTTACAAGCTTCACTTCATCTGACTTTTTTCACATCATTTTTTTTTTTTGAACAGAGTTGCACTTCCAACTGCACCAAATGTCACGCGTGTGTTCGGTGATTCCCTTTGTCGCTAATTTACTTTCGACCTCTCGAATACTTCGCTAATGATTCCACTTTTCAAAAAGGGTTTTCTCCAGTTAATTTTAAACATCGCAATATCTCGGACATGTACTCTGCTATGCTCTGGAGATCTTTATTGATGAATAACTTGAATATCGGTTAAAAGGAAACAACCTGACCAGTGAGTTTTCTTTTCCACTTAAATGCAGCACAGATAATTGTGCTGTTGGCTGGCCTATGCAACTGATGTAAAAGTTCACAAAATAAAACATGAACAGTCGTTATGATTCTGCCAAAACCGTTGATACAGTCCGCATAACCTCTTTGATAATATAATGTTTATAGGGTTTCCAAAATATTGCGCAAATTTACATATTTCGACGCTTCAAAATTCCTCATTATATCCCAAAGGATAAGAGGTTGCAAGCTTCAATTTCGCAGAGCCCGTTTTACCGATAATGGTCAACAACAAAGGCATGCAGTGAGGCTCAGGGTGGCCTTGACTTCAAAGTTTGTGGCATTGCGATGAGGTTCAAGAAGCACCGATGTTTGGAATGCTCAGAGAATTTTGTGAAAAGCTCTGGAACTAAGCGTTCCTCGAGTCTACAGGCATCCGCGACCCTGATGCTGTGAGTGCTCCGAGATTTTAGAATCAGAGCTGACCAGGTCGGAGGAAGAGTATCTCGAAACCACCGCTCCTTTATTGGAATTCCACATTCTGCGTTTTTGACGTGAGCTTTATACACAGTCGATAGAGCTTTCTCTGAAAGCACAAAGTGTACACAACGTGACCAGGAAACGGTCACAATTTGTATCCGCTGCATAAGTTTTATAACCCAATACTTTAGAATCTAACCAAAACAACCGAATTTCGTTCATAAAAAGGATCTCAGGAAAACATCCTTTAGGCACAAAGTGCCTGATGTGTTCGCATTATGAAGCTGTTATAGATGCAGTATCTAAATGATCATGTAGAAAAGAGAAAGAGAGAGGAAGAGACGCTTAAAGGATTCTCGCTGAAGCCTGATCATGAGCGTTTAGGAGGCCGATGAAGTAGTGGTGGGAAAGAGGTGGTGAGTGGGTTTAGCGGTTGATGTTTTATATATGTTCACTGCGAAATATTAATGCTGAACAGTGAGAGAAGTTATGCGGATGGTGGAAGAGTTTGACAGGAAACGTAAAGAAACTTGGTAATGTATAGTGTTCAGTAATGGGAAAGGTGTTGGGAACTTGGGAAATCATTGGGTTAAACAGTAACTGAAAGTTCGCGACTATGATTAGTGCATGTATTCGGGGTGTGAAGGGAACCCACAGCAATCAACTTTCAGTGCTGCCATCGTGCCAAGTGCTCAATTAGCGATTCTGAAATACTGCGATTCTCTAATCATTTCAAGCGCATCTATTTAACCTTTCGTTTGTTGGAGTGTTCTGCAACGCATGTTCTGCAAAAATCTTGCTCTTGTAATAGGGTAACTATCAGGGCATTTCACAGTCACTGATTTAAGGATTCTCGCTGAAGCCTGATCATGAGCGTTTAGGAGGCCGATGAAGTAGTGGTGGGAAAGAGGTGGTGAGTGGGTTTAGCGGTTGATGTTTTATATATGTTCACTGCGAAATATTAATGCTGAACAGTGAGAGAAGTTATGCGGATGGTGGAAGAGTTTGACAGGAAACGTAAAGAAACTTGGTAATGTATAGTGTTCAGTAATGGGAAAGGTGTTGGGAACTTGGGAAATCATTGGGTTAAACAGTAACTGAAAGTTCGCGACTATGATTAGTGCATGTATTCGGGGTGTGAAGGGAACCCACAGCAATCAACTTTCAGTGCTGCCATCGTGCCAAGTGCTCAATTAGCGATTCTGAAATACTGCGATTCTCTAATCATTTCAAGCGCATCTATTTAACCTTTCGTTTGTTGGAGTGTTCTGCAACGCATGTTCTGCAAAAATCTTGCTCTTGTAATAGGGTAACTATCAGGGCATTTCACAGTCACTGATTTCAGCACAGGCATCGTCATAGTGGCTTGTATTGTTTAAGCGGAAATGACTTTCTTCAAGTCACTCAATAAAATCGACACGTTGCGTTCCCCTCAGTAAATCCTTCGTCATTTAGATGCTTTTTCGTTCTGTGTTACTACTCTCGTAAAACGAACGTGAAATGTTTTGTTGGTGTGGTTTACAGAAATGATGTAGGCTGCATATTGCAGTTCAAATATTTTCAGAAGGAAAAGTAAGGGATCTGGGGACTTGGAAGGCTGTGAAAGCTGAGATGAATGGGAACTTGAACGCTGAGATGAGAACCTGCGGGTTCAAGGCACAGGGAACCTGAACGCTTAAAATGGTTGGTAAGAAAAAAAGGAGCAGCAAGTCAGAGGAACGTGAACAGGTTCATAAACACTGAAACGCTCCAAGTGCATGTACGATAGAATATGCTAATGCTACGCAAAATGGTTGTTATTTCCGTTGTGGCACGGGGTTATCCCTGATACCAACGAAGCATGCAATTCATTATTGAGAGGACTGAGATTACTTGCAAGTTCCCAGCTGGTTTCTCTCATTTAGTGCGATTAGTCAAGAAGTATGCGAAAAGTTGAACACAAACTGTTTTAACACCAGAATTTCCAGTGACCGGGGCACTTTTTGCCTTGGCATATATTAAGTGATAAGGACGGCTGCTGTCGCTCTCAGCAAATTGCGTTTACGAGCTCATGTCTGATTAACTTTTTAAGAGGTCACTGCCACCTCTTTTTCATGTTCCTTATATTTTTCGAAGTTCACTTGCATGTTCATTGCTCGCCTGGGATGATACTCGCCTGGGAACAGCACAGTATGAAAGTACTACAGGAAGAAATGTAGCTTTTATGCCTCCTAAGGTAACGTCATGGTGGGGAGAGCGCATTTCACGTGGATTAGAGCAAGTTGTAAGTCGGTCACTGTAAGCTGTTGCACAAATGCTGACGCCAAAAATTTCGTGTATAGTCGTGGAAGCAGGATGTCATGGAGAACTGTTCCCAGCTTTAGCGCACATTCCATTGGATTCGGTGAAAAAGGAGATCTATTTAGGACAAAAAGTGGAAATTTGAGTTTGATTTTGCTTAATACATCTGTAGATATATAGCATCTGGAGATCCGGAAGAGGACGTAGATTTGAGAGGAGCCTGTGCAAATAATGGTTAATGAATTTCGGCATCTTACAGGACAGGTGCATATTCTAGGATGGGGCTCGTATTGTGAGGAATGCCTTAAAAATTTAGGAGCTCTCATAAAGAGGTGCTACCAAAATATGTGAAAAGATTCAGTGCTGCTCTTCTTCGTTGCATAAGTGAATATTCATGCATCTACACCGAATGCTGGCTTGGATGAGCCGTTTTGGTGGCGCAATCAGATTCCCAGAAAAGACAACATTTTTGAATGCGCTTATATTTGAGAAGGGGTTAAGACACTGGGCATCTTCCAGAAAAGAGTATGTTCAGCAGCAAGAGATATAGAGGAGTTTATTACTGTTTTGTTGAGGCATGCTGTATTACTCCTTTTGCTTTGTTGTGTTGCTGTTGTTTTTACCGAGCCCTACTGGGATTCCTAATTCAAGAACTGAACGATGCATAATTAGCACATCGGGGAGTGGGAAAAAGGAAAAGGAAGAGCTATTCTGTTGCACATCTAAAAGATTGCCTTCTTCTATACCTACCGTTTCCACTTTTCAAGTGTTCCGTCACGATCGCCGTATGGTTTGAATGTAGTCTATGCGATGAGACGAACATAATTGAATGCTAGCATTTTGTTGCTTCGTAAATAACTCGGAAACAAAACTTTTCAGAGCTTCGATTTTGTACGACGCTTTATTTGCTATAAACGGTCTTATGCAGTTGAGACAGACTTTCATAATCGTTTTCAGTTGCAACCGTAACCATCCAATAGAATCTATTTTACACAGCCAAAAGAGTCGTCAGTACAAAGTGGGCGACGGATTATTTGCAAATGCTGAATGCTTATATATATTTGTACTTTGTTGCGCCAATGAAAAAGTTTCTCAGCCAGGTATTCATTATTCAAAATGCTTGACCATTCCTCAATGTTGTTCAGTAGCGCGAACATTGGCTCCAACGGTCGCATCGCATATTTCAAGATTTTCAAGCTCTGTGATATGGCACTGAACCTCTTCGTTCTATCAGTGGACAGTAGCCCCTGATGAGCGAATCGGCTTATGAATGAACTTACGAAATACGTAAGCCCCACAGGTCGAACTTGGAATTGTGTACCAAACTGCGAAACTCCGAGTTTCGTACCACAACCTTCCCCATACTGTTTCTTCAGTTAGGGTGTGATCTTTCTCAAAGAGGTTATAGCTTACAGAGATAGGGCGGATAAGTTCAAATTCTCTATTCTTATGTGGATATCGGTTATTCTTCTAATTCTTTAGATTCACTCTCCCTGTTTAGGATTAGATATTTAAGATGTTCGAACACTAAACTTCAAAAAATTCAAAACAAGCCGCTACCGACAGTGATTCATTCGAAGAGGGAAGGTTCACACAAAGATCCACATTTGTGAAACAAGGGTTGCCTAGCGATTTAAACCATGACCGATGACCGTGCATTTTGGGCTGCTCCAAAAGCCTTCTCCCACAAACCTCAAATCGCATAAAGAGCTTGGCAAGGAGGCAATTTATGTGAAAGTGGAACGTTGCAAGGTTTTCTGATGAACGTTTACCTTGTTTATTGCAGCGAAATTATTGCATCAAATGATGTACACGGTTTGAAGTCACTTCGGATAGTAGTAATTTTTATCGGTTATGGATTACAACTTTGAATCAATAACATTTGGCAAGAAGGCACTTCACGCTATTCATTAGTTATCGGTTGCACTGTGTAAATGCTAGTAAGCTCCGAAAGATATTCGCTGATCATATTTTGAAACAATCAATAGGAGATGATTTAATATAGAAGCACCAATCTGATATAGATGAGCTGAAATCAAATTAGCGTGATATAGAATATCGGAACAGAAAAAAAAATATCGGAACAGTAAAAGGTGAAATGCGTTGCAGCATTTTGGCACACTCAGAAGCACTTACGATGGACAATCGACGGACCCGACTCATCGTACTCCTGAAACAAGAACAAATACGTTCAATAGGTGCAGTTTATTGGTTCCTAGAGTTCCGCCTATGACAATTCTCGTTCATGTATTTACTCGTTTGTGTGAGACTCCGCCAACACTCTCTTTTTTTTGTTTTTATTGCTGATTGTTAAGCTCATGGAGTTCGTTTAGTTGATATAGGCTGATATGAAGCATACACACTGACGTGATGAATGGGAGGGAGGGGGAAGGGTGGGTGAGCGGAGGTTAAACGGCAAAGGAGAAGAGAAGTGTAGCCAAAACTGGAACTTTTTAAGGGACTTTTCTCCAAGTAATTTTTTCTTATCATAACAAAGCGCAGGACAAATACAATTTTCTTCAGAAAAAACCATCAGATTTTGCACACAAAGAGGGAAATAAATGTTAGGTTGTATAGAAAATTAAAGAAAAAAAATTTGCTCGTATAGCAACAAAGTGAAGATGATGGAGAATTATGGAGACAGCATTATCAAAAAAAAAAAATTGTTTGAAAAGTAACGTAAAATAGACGGCCAATAAATCCAATTTAGCGCTCATTTGATCGCTTATCGACGATGAATCTTATGCTAAGCTAATAATCTTTACTTCTGCACAAATTTATTTGTCGGAGCGGCAATGCAGTAGTTGTTCAAAGTATGAGATTACTCATCATCAAGACTACAGAAAAATTGCTTCATTAAACGACTTTCTGAAAGTAAAAAAGTAAAGGCGATATGAAGTAATGCGATCAAACGTTCTTGCCAACACCCACCGAATACTCATATTGAGCCGTTCCTAGATAGTTGTTTTTCAAAAATTTTTAGACACTTATAGATGCTTTGAAAGTCAAGCAATCAAAGCATGCCTCTTTCGAGATCCACATTTGTTGAAAAGTCGATAGTGACGCCAGAATCGAGCCACCAATCCATACTGAATATTTGCGTTCTGGAGGCGCTATTATCTTGATTTTCATCGTGCTAAATAAAGCAACCATTGAACATATCTCTATTTCAAATGATGCTCTCTTCTCTCGAAACAATGCTTCGAAACTCTTTTTTTTTTCAGCGAAAAAGAGCAAAGTGGTTTCAAGTGAAGTAATGATCGGTTAATTGGCGCATGATTGCGCAAATCTTACTGCTTATCTTATCGCTGTTTGCCCACCTTGGAGCGAGAGCTGTGATTTCCTTCTGCATACGATCGGCAATTCCAGGGTACATAGTGGTGCCTCCAGAAAGGACAGTATTCGCATAGAGATCTTTGCGAATATCGATATCACACTTCATAATGCTATTGTAAGTGGTTTCGTGCACTCCTGCTGATTCCATGCCCAAGAATGAAGGCTGAAAAAAGTTAACTAATGCTTCCATATAAAAGTAATACTATCGAACAATTCTTTAATGAAAGAGACTTGGAGGAAACGTATGCCATATTGCCTCGAATTAAACTCTTCCTCATAGTTTTTAAGAAAAACTTATCGCCCGTTTCTCTCTCTCTTTCTCAAAAAAAAACCTCACATCTCCCTCTTCCATTCTCGAATCCGAAAAAGTAGTTCATGTGTGAGGAAAGAAATTTACTTTTTCCACTTTGTAGTCTGTGCAAATTTTGCCGAGAAAAGTGCCTTTTAACTCTTACAGAAATTGCACCAACCTTTTTAACTTTTGAAACCCGTCGAGACCTATTCGAAATAGTGTGATGCCTACTCGCGTGCGTCTAAAAGTTGCGATAATTTTTAGCAGGAAAAGGATCCAGGCTTGAAAAATCGTTTTTACACGCAGCAAAAGAAAAATATTTTATCCGTAAACAACAACAGCCTCCAGCAATCGTTTAGGCACCTACTTTCCAGATTTTTTATGACTCCGATAGGATGCGGTTTAAGAAGGTGTAAGTAGCCTCATCTTCAGAGAGAATAGTGCTGCAATGAGAAGTGCTAAAAATTTAACCTGGAAGAGTGCTTCCGGGCAACGGAATCGCTCATTCCCAACCGTGATGACCTGTCCATCAGGGAGTTCGTATGATTTTTCGAGTGATGAAGATGAAGCAGCAGTGGCCATCTCTTGTTCGAAATCGAGCGCCACATAACACAGTTTTTCCTTTATGTCGCGAACGATTTCACGTTCAGCCGTTGTTGTGAACGAATAGCCACGTTCAGTAAGGATTTTCATGAGATAATCCGTGAGGTCACGACCGGCCAAATCCAGACGAAGGATCGCATGTGGTAACGCATAGCCTTCATATATGGGCACTGTATGTGTGACGCCATCGCCAGAATCCAGCACCACTCCTGTCGTACGTCCAGAAGCATATAGTGAGAGAACTGCTTGAATAGCGACATACATAGCGGGTGTGTTGAAAGTTTCGAACATGATCTGCGTCATCTTTTCTCTGTTTGCCTTCGGATTAAGAGGAGCCTCAGTGAGCAGAACAGGATGCTCTTCAGGCGCTACTCGCAACTCGTTGTAGAACGTGTGATGCCAAATCTTTTCCATATCGTCCCAATTGGTCACTATACCGTGCTCGATCGGATACTTCAGAGTTAAAATGCCTGAAGTTAGTGGCCAGTTCACTCTCGTAATGAACTTCAGCAAATGCACATGAAAGTGGTTGTTTCATCCATAGCATCACAACAACCGCCACAGTTAATGACCGAAGAATTTTCACAGTTAAACATCGGTGGTCATGTCGCCTCACATAGCTTTACAAACTTGCAGTTTGCTGCGTTGCGTAGCTAAAAAGACATTTGAGCATATTAAAACAAAAGACTAGCCTCTCTTAGATTGTGCTTCGTCTCCAACATATGAATCCTTCTGACCCATACCAACCATGACACCCTGATGACGAGGACGACCTACTATGGACGGAAACACTGCGCGAGGTGCATCGTCACCAGCAAATCCGGCCTAAAATGATGCATATTGGATGCTACCAAAGCAGGCTGAAACTGAAATTTCGCATGAAACTAAATCGTTAAATATTGTGCGTTGTACTCTGCCTGCAGTTGAAGTTCGCTGATGACATATAAAAAGAACAATTGTGTCGTGCCATGTAACCAGATGTTGGTAAGCGATCGGTAACTGAGTGATCGGGAAGAATGCAAATTTTACGGGCAGAAAAGAAAGAAATATGAAAGCTTTCTAGTGGCCACCTTCCTGATCCTCTATAAAGTCCGTGAATGATCGTACAGTAGTTTTTGTTGTTTTTCAATGAGAAACATTTTATTTTATCATGAAAAAAAGCCTATCATGTCCAAGAGGAGGGCGACTTATGCACAGCCAATATTATCAAAAAGGGCTCACTACTTGGTGATCGTGCTAAAGATAATTAACGATTGCATGAGGTTATCGCATGTGCAAAAATTGCTTACATGGTTGTTGCTCTGAAGATGCAATGATAAAGGTCTGCTATAAAACTTAAAGCGTGAAAGTCAAGTTTTTCTTAAACTTGATACAAATTCCACAGCAGGCATCAAAGACGCCACTACATGCGATGTATTCGGGCGATGTATATTGTCTGTTAAACTCCACAGGGGCATTCCTGCCAACGAGAATGCCTACTCATTTTCATGTAGTTTCAAAAATTGTATCGGCTGCAATTATCGTTCCCTATTGCTTCTAACTGGCATCGAGAAATTGCCAAATTAGGGTCAAGCATTTTGTACATTTCATAGCATGGGAACATCACATTATCACTCAAGTATGAATGAACAGCATAGTAGCCATTCATTAAGAGTATGAAACATCGAATTTGCATCGGACGCCTATTTGGCATTAAGCAGCTCGGCAAAGATCTATCTACAAGAATTGAAGCCACATGCCTTACACATGCCGGATCCATTGTCCACAACGAGTGCTGTAATATCGTCGTCACACATTGCCTTCGAAAATATGACGTTCGTCGGTTGGCTCTCTGATACCGACGACGCGATAGACGAGGGCGCACAATTTTGTGTGCTCACCGATTCGAGTGATGCGCCATCGCTTTGATCCGTGCTTTTATAAGCACACCAGAATTGCCGTAACGCATGAGCAACAGCTAACGCCAACAGCAGCATTGCGTGCGTTTAGATGCAACGTAGAAGAAAGGATTCGCCAAATGAAGTGAGCAAATCATAGCAACATTGTGTATCTTTGTTTTTGTCTACACTCACGCATTTTCCTTTCTTTTGTGCATAAATACTCTCTGGTAATGCTTGAGAAATTATTTTTGGTGTCGGTGTGCGCAGTCTCAGGGGAGCATCATATGGTCATTTAGGAATGCATATACTTCAAAATGCTACGGATATTTGTCTTTTTTCTCTTTTTCATTTTTCTCCTCTCTTTTTTTCCTTCTTATCACCTCGAACATTTGTGGAATTCGATATTTGCTCAGACTGTCTATCCTTAGGACAGTCCCTGCAACATTAATCGTTGTTGGTTGTTTCCGAAAATGTCAGTAGTCTGGACTCTTTGAATGAAGCGGAGCTTTGGAAATCGTTAGCACTCGAATTGCTCTTATAAACGATGCCACATCTTTGACGCCGAAGGCAGAAGAGATTTCTCATGGCAAATGCTTGCATTTAAAAAGAATACCTCCTGATGTATCTATTCACCATTAAACCGCTGTAGCTAGGCTACGCGAATATTTCCGGTTCAATATTGATATATATATATATATATATATATATATATTATATATATATATATTTCTTTGCAGGATTTGAGTCTTGTAGTAGATTTACTATTCCATACAGGTATACTTAAATTGTAACTTCACAGTGCCATGCCTTTAGCATCTGCTCCTCGCTTTTGATGGAAAAGCTTGAAAGGCTGCAACTTCTGATTTGCTGTAACGTTCGTTTTGTAAGAATAGCAGAAAGTTTATCGTTACAACCATATTAGCTTGACTGAGTATTTTCTCTTTCACTGGTGCACAATATCTTTAAAGATTTCATTTCTTTCGAACAATTAGCGAGGAAATTTCAAAAAATCTTTACTCTCAATATTCATTTAGCAAATATCATTCAAAAGAAAAAAGTTGTTTTATCGATATTATCAACAGTAATTTTAAACTATTTCATTTTGGAAGGAACTTTTAGCGTTTACTTTTCAACTCGCCGCACAATGGAAAAATTCTTTTTTTTTCTTTGTTTAAGAAATCGTTCGATAGATTCTTTTTGCTTCTCAGCGGACGATTGATCTGAATGGTTCTTCACTCCTAGATGACAACTTAATCCATAATAATTAGTCCAAATTCTAAGTAAAGTTTATATCTCGTTTCACATAAACAACGGTTTGCTGGAAGATGTGCAAATAACATCATGCATTGGGACGAAGCGGCTGAGTCACTATGGGATGGCGGCGACTGATACACAAGGTATGATCTGTGAGGCCTCCATCACGGCGATAGATGTGCACCACGTTGGTTTTTTTATTTATGATGCATAATCGTGTAGTCATCATCAATACCCTCTGTGCTAGCCACGAAAGTCGTTTTATGATAGCAAAGAATTCATGTAACGTATCAGTGTTGAATTTACTGTTTGTTTTTGTATATTTTTAAAATAATCAATTTCTTCAATGCCTTAAAAATGCTTTAAAGAGCGAACGCATGAAAACTAGCATCGATTGACTGATTCGTAAAGGGGGACCCATTTGTGTTCATCTATGCAATCAATGATGCTTAATCTGCAGCAGTTTCTATGAGGCGAATATTGATTTGCCCACGGAAGCCAATGAAATCTAAAAGATGGGAAGGGGGGAGGGAGGTTGATTTGAGGTGGTCCGGAAGGTACAATATTGAGGCACTTTAAATTTTTCTAAGAATGGCCGCAAATCAGAAAGTGTATCATTTATAAATCCGATCAGCGCTAACCATGTATACCGTGGCACAGATAGGCAATTATATAAGGCGACACAACATCTGCAGCTGCGACTACGTGTTTCTGGACCTTCCCACGAGCCTAGTCTTGTCACTTCATCATAGTAAGATTGATAGTGCTATTTCCCTCGTTGATCCAACCTCTTTCGCTTCCTCACTGATGCGTCTATGTTGGCATGATGGGTGTGTGCAGGTGTCATGCTTTATTTTGAATCTTTCAGAGCACCTAGTGCCCTGAATGAGGATCTCATGATGCTCAACGCCTCACACATACTTACATCAAATAAATATTCATTTCAATGTTCTTCTTTTGAGTGCATAAAATTTACGGTGCATGTCAAACATGCACTATTAGGAATATAACATACAGTGATTGCACTCAGACGGTTCCTGTCTAAAGTAGTCTATATAAGTGAGTACCTCAAAGTCTTTTGTTTGAGTAATTTCGCACAAACTAACCACGACTCTATCAAATATGCGGTAAAATATGCAATGATTAGCTAGTAGCCGTTATAAATTTGTCGTTGATGATTATCTCAAAGAACTCTGTGACCATAAAATTCGATCATTGGCGTTTCCTAAAATGTGCTCATCTGAAATACTTCGTCTTCAAACATTTACAATTGTATTACTTGGGGCAAATCTTAAAGTATGTGCTGAGGAAAATTCGCTTCTTGTTAAGAGACGTGCGTCACAGGTTTCTAAGTTGGTCTGTGCATGGTTTCGTTGTGAAATGTAACCTCAAAAGCCACGATGATGAAACTGAATAGTTGTTGGTCGCATTTCTTTTATGACGTATCAGGAGGTAGTAGGATCCGAACAGTTCTGCACGATGCAACTCTCGATATTATGTATTCGTGCAGGAAAAAGCCAACGTTTATTTCAAACAACACCTGGAATAGGTGTGTTAGGAAATTCTCATAGATTATTCAAAAAATTTTTTTAATTCACAAATAGATAAAAATATCAAAGTAGCAAGAGAGCAATAAAGGGTGTGAAAGGCGAATAAGTCGTAGAGTTCCATAACGGATCAAAGCTATAGCAGGCAAAGGTATAGCAACGTAGAGCTTCACAAGCTAGGGAGAAGGAGTTAAGAGAAGAGCGCAATATCCAGCAACCAATCCTAGATGTCAAGGAATAACTCAATATGTAAAAGGTTTCCTGTTATCTGAGAATTTCCTGATATGACAAAATTATGAAGCGAGCGTGTTCTGTTAGGTGTTGCAGCAGAAAAGAAAACACCGCGAGACCTTAATCCAGCCGTATAGTTTAATCTTTTGAAAATCATCACATGTGAAATCGCCTAGGCTCCTCAAACTCAATTCTTAGTAAAGCTAGTTTATTAAGATGACTTTAGACTCTGCCTCTTTTCTTCTACCTATTATTAGTAGAGCGTTCAAACAAAGACAACTTGAGTGAAGAATTCACACAAATACTCTTATGAGTTGAAATATTGCTCCTTACTCTTTACTTCCATCTTAGGTCATCAGCTTAGGTCATTTTTTCGTAAAGATAAGGGTGGGAAAACGCTTTCGGCGAAGCGAATGATTTCATGTCATTCTCCTTTGTCAAAGCGTTGCTTTAACCGCCCATCCAAATTGTTTTTGTTAACAAAACAACGTATCGATACCTGCTCAAGCAGTTCATGAAAGCAACTAAGTCGAGAGAAAGCAGAGATATACTTCACTGCTCACCGACTGTCGTAAACACGATTGATGAAGTTTTACAAAAGCTTTTGATAACTTCTTGGATATGAACATTTAAAAAATATTTCCTCACGAGGTATCCTATTGCAGAGCATCTACTATCACTTCTATTATTGTACCAAAATTAAGTATTGAGAGAGCTTCGCATGCAAATCGATCCTTTTTCATCCGACTAATCTCACTTTGCGTAGTCGATGTAATTAGCTGGCATCCCACGTTACTTTTCAATCAAATGATAAACGTTTTAAAGCAAAGCATTTTTTAATTTTTCTAAGACTCCGGTCGCTTTGAAATAATGGTAGCGTTGGCTGCCTGCAGGCATTTTCAATTTATTCAACTTGTAGTGAACTGATTTCAGTAAATTTACAAAATAATTCGTCAGCAATATAACTTGAGCACTAAGCTTATCGCATGAAATAGTAAATGAGAAAGACTGCCAAAGGAGCGGGCACGACATGCGCTTTTACTTTCTGCTTAACGAGCCGAACAACTTCACCAGTCACCACGTAATAGTTAAACATATAAAATAATATTTATTTGTATTTCACATGTTTTGACCATGCACACAAAAATGCCACTGCTATAAAGCCAATTTGCAATTGCAAAGGTTTAAGCTGTCTGTAACAATTTGCGTGTAGTGAGTAAATGGCTCCTTTTTGCAATATTTGCATATTAAAAAAAAAATTGTAAATGCAAATCTATAGAATTGCATAAGAAGAATTTGCGTATGACCACATCAATTTGATTCTTCTGTTTAATAAGTTTTTGATTCTCTTAGAATCCATGAATATCTTTGGGCAAATGCAGTGCTCAATAATAAAACGTTTAGTGAACGTGACAAAGTTGGTGCTGATTCACAGAAGCATGCCGATGCATTCCAGGAAACAGCCGAACAACAGCAGTCGACGTAGGTGTGAGGGGATTGCTAATGGTGTAATTGAACAGCATTTAATATTATTTCCTTTCAACTCGATTTCATGGATGTGCCTCTTTAAAGATTGCCTTTGTTCGTTTCATTCGATATCCTTTCTCATGGAAGATTTAAATTCGGCTGTTGTCGGGCATTTAGAATGCACTTCAAACAACTGAAATCATCCTCTCTTGTTTCATACGGTTTCCCTCATTGCAGAAATTGAGCAGGGAAACATGGGTGGTCCTGCACCAACAGCTCACTCTCACGAAAGTATTTCAGTGCTAAGCTTTGCCTTTATTGCTGATTATTCTCTTTCGAGAAGAGATTAAGCTTGAGAACGACGCAATAATTTATTGCAATGTTGTTTTATCAGCGTATGATAGCTGAAATTCCATAAAGATTCAGGTGAACGCAAAATTTTCAAATAAAGCGATGAATATGCAAATTTTGTTTATGCGTTCATGTTATGCAAAATGAGGAATGAATACCGAAACAAATATAAAAAATCCAGTTACAAGAGGAGTTTCATTCCTGGTCCATGAAGAGTGACATCTAGCCGTTGAATAATTTTTTCCACCAGAATTTTGTAAAATCAGAGCTGAATCCGAAGCACACTAGATGTCTGATGTATTATCACAGCCTAAGGAATCATACAGAAACGGCCGTTAAACTTTACCCCTTGAGCGCATTCCAGTTCAGCTGTTCTGTATTTTTCTAAGAATTGGTATGAAATATTGAACGATAGCACGAAGAGTGAGCCCGCGGGTAAGGGGGAAGGGAGGAGGAATTTTGACGGCGGAAATAAATTAAAAGTGTCGTTTGTCGTATAAACGGTATGAATTGCTTCAGATTTTATATTGATAATTGACTCATTAGAGCGACGCACCAAACAACATCAGGCGGTCGTTCGCTATGACGCGACTCTCTCAACACCATGCATTTCATATATGCGTGAAAAGCACGTGAGACACTCCCTCGACATCCAGGTAAGCGAATTAGTGATGAAAAGAAATTTGCAGAGGCCAAAGATCAATTAGGCCCGACTTATTCAATCACTTTCGCCAACAAATAACATCGAGCATGAAATGAATGATGCCCCAAATCTATTTATTTTCCACTTTTTTACTAATATTTCATATTTCGTTCAATTTAATTTCACTTATTATTAGAGCGACGCACCAAACAACATCAGGCGGTCGTTCGCTATGACGCGACTCTCTCAACACCATGCATTTCATATATGCGTGAAAAGCACGTGAGACACTCCCTCGACATCCAGGTAAGCGAATTAGTGATGAAAAGAAATTTGCAGAGGCCAAAGATCAATTAGGCCCGACTTATTCAATCACTTTCGCCAACAAATAACATCGAGCATGAAATGAATGATGCCCCAAATCTATTTATTTTCCACTTTTTTACTAATATTTCATATTTCGTTCAATTTAATTTCACTTATTATACTGCTCTGATTATTTGCCCTTTGCACTTCACGAATCATTCCAACCGATTGTCATTAATGTGCCTTAGCACTCTTAGCCGCAATGGTTGTTGGCCATAAGGGCTATTACGACCAGCCACAAGACGATCACGATTGGTCCTGGCGCAGTTTGGCCTTTGCAGCAATTGGCTCACTCTTTTGTTGCCGTTTAGGCAACCTTTTATTCCTTGCAACATGTTCATGTTGCATTTAATCGACTGCATCAACCAGTCTCACTGTTGTATTCGTTGGCTCATTAGTGGAAGTTTGTGCACTGGTTTCACGAGGTTCCCATTTGAAAATTTAGTCATGTTGGTCATAAGAAAGGCTCATCGCATTTCTGCAAGTCGAATCACTCGCCATTTGCATACGTCATCGTTATATGGACGGTCGACAAACATAGGACCCGCTTCAGAAAACGTCTAACAAATTGCTCATTACGCGTGCTTAAGCTTCACCTGTTTTGCTTTGTTTATAGTTGTGTATCCTTAGTATGTTAGCGGGTGGTGGTCAACATCAGTAAGCAACGAATGTTCACAGTTCGAAAATTTGCCAAATTTCGAGACTCAACACAATAAATGAAGTAAACTGTTCCTTTTTACCACTATGGCAATAGCACCGAATGAAGCTTCATTTACTGCAGCTGCTTCTCAAGAAGGTTGTTTAATAACAACTTTAGCATATTTGCAAGAGGTTGCTTGGCGTGACTTAACCCCTCTTATTAACCACGACAGGTACTCTTGCGGAGTGTTCTGTTGCCGTAGTCCAAATTTAAGCCATGGTTTCAATCACGGTCTCGTGCGTCTATTCGTAATTAGATTGCTAGAACCTAGGTTGAATGAATGGGCTGTGAGGCAATATTCAGGAGAAGCAATACCTTTTAAACAGCAAGTTAACAATAAGCACAATAAGCTGGAGCATGATATTGAAATTTCTTCTTTTTTTTTATATTTCGAGCGGGAGAGAAGGGGCGGAGGAAATGAATGCTGCAAGAGTTTTTTTTTTTTTTTTTCCAACGAGACAGGTGCAGCATTGAAAGAAGTGGAATAGTGCGCAGTGCAAAGTAAGTCAAAGAACGTCATGAGCATACCTGCGGACCAAACGAGTGCCCAGCATGTATCATGAGGCTAGTTTTTTTTTTTTCCAACGAGACAGGTGCAGCATTGAAAGAAGTGGAATAGTGCGCAGTGCAAAGTAAGTCAAAGAACGTCATGAGCATACCTGCGGACCAAACGAGTGCCCAGCATGTATCATGAGGCTAGCCTGAGGCAGGATGTGGAGGATATAAAAGGTGTTAATGTGTTCATGTATTCATGCTAGCTTCTAGATTGTTCGTAAGGCTGAATGGGCCAACGTGTAACTGTCGGAGGGCGCGAGGAGAGCGGCGGAAGCGGTGAGTTCGACGGGTGCAATTGCGGAATCGTGTCGACGATCGAAGCCATCCATGTGAGCAAGTCCCTACTTGTTTATATAAGTTTGATAAAGTGTGACAAACTGCCCCTCAACCTGTGCCGTCTCTTAGCTTACTCGACCTGATCTCGACAGAGGGCGCAGATGCTCAAGGAGACCTGGACGACTAGACGAGCCAAATGGGCTGACCCCTGTATAACAACAAAAAAATATCTATTCCATATAAAACATAGTGCAAGATGGGCATATTCGGGTGCTGCAGATCAGCAGTAATGAAGCATCTAAAGCCGCCTTCATGTTTATATGCATATGAACAGAAAAATATGTGGAGGGTTGGGATGTAGGCTTGCTGAATATGAAAGTTTTTTGTGCGTTAGTTTTTTTGGGAAGTGTGATTTGCTCTAGGTTGGAAATCACAAAAGGGGCGAAGTGATATACTTCGAAACTTCAGCATTTGTTTTGAAACTCTTTTCGGACATGAAATAGTTAAGTAATTCCCACACTTCTTTCATGATAAAAACTCTGTCTATCAGAAAATAGAAAGAGTTCTGCATGCAACCAGTTGCCCTTAAAAATGCACGTTTTTTTTTTTGCAATGCAATGACACATGCACGTCCTGTTTTGTGAAGTTTTGCTTGCTGTAAATCAGGTGCATAGTTGAATGAAGCAATTATTCGGCACTTCGAACCAAGCATGAATGCGATACTTCATGTTTCATTTCCTCGGAGTTATTATTTTCCATTCTAAGTTTATTTTTACACAAATGATAACTTAGAAAGGTGCTGTTTCCGGAAAGATACCCAAATTCTTTTATTCGTCTTTTGGCTAGTTAAAAGCATTAGGCACAAGCGAAACTTCGTGATTTTAAAATGAGATTTTTCAGATATATAAGTGGTCTCTAGTCTCTCTTTAGTTTAACAAACAAAAGCTAGAACTACTTCAGGCTATCACAACAGTTAGGCGTTTCATCGTAGCTTCGATGTTTACGCGACTACACATTGCTGCGCCCGACGTACTCATTATTTTATCGCTATTATTATTGACATGCATTCATTTGAAAGCGAATTGAATGTAGCAAATTTAACAACAGCTTTCTTCGATATTTTACACTTTTTCGAAATAAATTATCACGATGAGCACTACCTAAAATGTTTGCGAATTTCCGCCTGTTCGCTTCACATTTTATGCGTATAGTTGCAAGAGGATGTAAGCTGTTTTCGGTGTTCGCAGAACCTTCTTACTTCTAGATATGCGATGTGCAACGTTTATAGTAAGCTGAAAAGTTTTAATTTCTTAAGTTGCCAATACAGCGGTTTTTTTTTTTCTCATTGCGCCATTACGTCTCTTCTCCATTCTATGAAGATATTCCCTTTGCAGTTGTACTTCTTTCCTTGTCAATAATGGGTTTTTATTATACGTTCATAGCGCCTCATGTAACTCTCCTCTTCATGAATCAGACAGTGGGACCTCGTCTGAAGGTGTCTCTTTTTTTTGAAGGAAGAATTATGAAGTTCTGTGTTGTTGCAGGAGTGGACGGGAAAATAATGTTTGCCACCCATAGAGTGGGCTTTAATTGTACCTTCAACTCCCAACTTTGTAATGAGCGTCGTCGTTTTCATAAAGGTCCTTCTATCTAAGTGCCCTGGAATCAAGGATGGAACAAGTTCCACAACGAATTAAAAAAAGGAGACAATTTCTTCACCAGCACACTGTCATTTCCGCTTGAAATCAGTAAAAGAAGTAAACATAACAGTTCTTTATCTTTAAAAGCACGAATAACGTCTTCACCGACGTATTATATTAACATTGCTTTCAAAAAGTATTCAAAGAGATGGACATCGAACTCGCATCACTCATGAAGCCTTCCTTTATCCGACAGGCATCCGCATACCGTTTCAACAACAACTTTTACTGAATCGCTGATTATCTGCACTGTTCAAAGAGGCGGAGATTGAAAAAGATTTCAGAAGTGAAAAATCGAAATTCACGAAACTGAGACCTTGACATCCGAAGTGCCGACGCACTGATTACATGCAGCGAAGGAACCTATCATCGATTTTGTGACTACCGGCTGGTTGCCTATTGTTCTGCTTGAGTTGTCAATTGAAACACAGATTATTGTCGTTGGGCGCTGTTAGAATTCCTCAGTAACTCTCAACAAGTCCAAAAATTCATTTGAGAGAGTGCTGATTTCCTCGATGTATTTCTCAACGAAGGAAGGCATAAGAAAACTTACCGCTAGCACAAACCCTTATATAAGGTGGTAATCGCGATGATTCCAAGTTTATCATAGAGATTTGAAGTTCAACAGGTTTACCGGACCATCACAGGTTTACTAAGTTTACCAACGCAAGTTTAGCGAAACAGTTCATAGTGCCATTTGAAATAAGTCTACCGTAGTTTTGACACTCTTTCTGTGGTCGTTCTATAACACAACGCCATTATATTCAAAGTTCAAAAACTATGGTGTTGGTCGCTATTATGCTGGCCTTACGACCGGTTGTACATATTCAAGCTTGACGTTTCTATATTGTGAATAACCAGGCCCATACGCAGCTGTGCTCTATAGAAACTTTAACGAAAACTATGCGGGAGAAAATAGGCATCAAGATGCATCAATGCGCAGAATTCGATGTTATGAGCGAATAAGCATATACAAGTGGGAGAAATAGCAGTTAAATGCATTACTGATAAACTATAGCAGTTCATAAAACTAGTTATGAATATGTATGCCTTTAAATGACAGCGACTATTTAAAAATATTTAATGTTACAATACACTGATACGGTGGCAAAGTGGGAATGTGTAAACAAAAACTTGAGGAAGTGACTCAGCAAGTGACGAGTGGTAGTATGTAGAGGAGTTCCTCTTGAATATACAGAGTTAAGTGTGACAGTAATCGATAAATACGTGCACATCATCTGTGAATTGCAAACGGCCATCCAAAGATATAATTTCAACAGCGAATTACTATTGCTGCATATCATCAACGATTATCATAAGAGGTGCCGCATTTTCTCTTTGGAGATGTTGCTGCTAGATCCTGTGCATGCAAAAAAAAAAAACGATAGAATATAAAGATTGGCATTCTAATTTCATAAATGTGCCAACTCTAAGGAATCCATTATGACATTACTCGTAGAATTTTGGCACATATGTTGCGCGGAGTAAAATATTTCGAGGAAGATTTCCTCCTATGTTCGTCATATCACATTGAAGATAGAGAGCTGGGAATGTGTCGTATAAAATAAAGGCTTTCTATGTTAAATCAGTAAATTCAGAGTGCAAGTCAATTACGAAGTTGTACCTACAGGTTGGAGGAATGATGGAGTGAGCAAATATTCTATTTTAAAAAACCTTCAATTTAGCCTCTTTAAAAAAATTTCCGGCCCTGAAATTTGGCAGAATTCAAATCGATGAGCTTCAGATGCACGAGCAATTCGAAGGACATGAACTGGAGAGGTTAACGGGGAAGGGGGATTTTTTGAAGTATGAGCCAAAGCTGGAATGGAATGGAAGCAGAAAGCTTATTATAAAATCGACATAGCGGATTTCGAGATGAAACATCCCGACCGATGAACAAGTAGGGCTTGTAATGTGACTTTCGCTAAGCAGAAAAAAAAATTGCAGCCCCAATAATAGTCAAACATAATGTATGGAAAATTAGCATATACTAAGTAAGCTATTAGGACTCTCCAAAGAATCGTTACGACCGCCAATAATCTAAAGTACAGCAACATCACACTGCTCGAATGGTCTAGAAAATAAATCTGAAAACCCATGTATTGTCTCGATCGCTGCTCGAAATTATTTTATTCTTGAAGATGCATCACGAGATGACTACTTAGCATCGCCGTCAAAGGAGTGGCAGTTGGATTTCAGTAGTGATACTGGCCATGTCGTCACGAAAAATCCAAGTTCAAGCAAAGAATTCTTATTGAAGGCAAGTGAATCAAATCGACAAACAATTGGACCATTTTAATTTGAATATGTGACAAGCGATCAATAAATATTTCGCTCTAATTAATCAATGATCTGAGTATTATGATAAGCAGGCTTATTTGGTAGAACAAGAAATAACCAAAACATTGTTTAAAATGGTATTTTAAATCAATTTCCAATAACGATGAAACTACCCAACTAATTTCTACAACCAGTTGCTAATTTGCACATTTTGATTGAGCGTTTCATAGCACTTCCCTCATATTTCGGTCACTGCGTTATTCATCTACAAATGGCGCTTCTGTTTGTTTCGTTCATTCGACATTAGTTCTTCTAGACAACCCAACGGTGATGTTATGTATATTCAGTTGTACCGTTAACTGCGTTGTACTCTTGACCAATTATGTAATCTTGTATGAAAATAGTTGTAGAAGAAATTACCCTCCTCACATACTGTCAGAAATGAATGAACTGTGTAGTGTTGGTCACCTTCGTTAGAGAAGCGTCAAATAATCACTTCCTTTTATGAGCGTAAAACGCTTTGTGTTCTTGTTGTTCTTTTGCAAAACTTCAGAATCTCATGACGTTTCATGGGAAAACGCCGTTTCATCTCATCAAATCGCATCAAAATTCTTAGGAATTCTGTGAGCAAGAAGGCGGTATAAATTTTTCATAATTCAACTTTACATTCCGGCAAAGAGCTTTTCTATTTTGGCTTAATTATGCTTATAGCCTTCTACGTTCGTCTTCAATTCACTTTTCGATGAGCACTTGCTCAAACGATGCAATTGACGGGCAGCAGTGTTGGGATGATCTAGCAGTGGTAGGATTGTTTGTTCTATGTCAGCATTCACTTGTGCATGAAGGCTTCAATGAACACTTCCACTCCAGTTCGCGAAGCATGATGAGCAGCACAGAAAGTGGAATGATGCAGCAAGCATTCATTCAAAAATTTCTTCAGTGCAACATCATACATATGTGGAAGCGACAAGGCACTAGTTCTCGGTGAGGAAACATAAACTCTAACTGTGAGTACTTTGATGGCGAGTTCTGAAAATGACGAGTTAATCAACAGCTTATGTATTTTACTGGTTATTCAAAAATTGATGAGAACCTGTACACTCGAGCAAATTTTCCAGACAAGTGGTGCCCTTAGACCAAATTTCATTAAAGCTACGTGCACCCACCCTCATACCTCTCTCTCGATGTGCATTAGCGGTCTCGGCTGATAGTAGCACTTATTGACTGGGTGGATGTTGTTCCTGCAAGCCAAGCTACTAGCTAACGTGCTTCGAAATAAATTCCTTGGAAAAACGACCGACTGATATTGTTGTGTTAGTTAACCATCGCATCCATTAATGTGTTTCCGGTCTTCGACATGACTTCTAATCAATAGCTTCGCTCGCATTCCTTTTGCCTCACACTGATGAGTTGTTTCTTAAAGACTATCATTCGAATAGTTATGGCGTTCACTCAATTCACTTTTCACGAGCAAGCTTGTTGCCTCATTCTTTTTTTTTTCTAGGTTCTGATTGTTTTCTGTTTTCTCTTCAAGGTTCCTTTTGCAGCATGGCGACGAAAACCATGAGCAGTCGAGGAAGAACAGCTATTGACTACTTCATTAGGCCATTAATCACGCTGGTTCTCTTTGCTGGAGTATACAAAGCTGCCGCTGCACGAATAAAATCACTCAGCTTGAAGGAAGCGACAGGGAACGTTGTGCGTGTCGGCCACCTGTTGCCCAACAATCCAACAATATCTCACGAGCCGGATGTGTTGAAATTATGCGCCAAAGATTTGAAGGAGAGAGACATTCTCCCAGCTAATTTAACGCTTGAGTATGCTTAACTGTGAAATTATTGTTTTTGCAAAAGGATACCAAGGGCCAGAACACATTCATGAAGAAGTTGAAGATATGACAGTGCGATTCAACGCTCTAAGAAATCATGTCGTAACATATATCCCGAGGTGCAAGCGTTCTGGTTTAGTCTTTTTTCAGAACCTTCCAATACAACAGTTACCGTTCTATCGCTTCGTTCCAATACTCTTATGCCCAATATTCGGTGATTAGCACTGTGCGCTTATAATTGCTGCGTTGTATAGCATCTGATGCCCGTCACGCCCTGTTAATCTACACATATAAGTTGTATTATATCTCAGCAATCATTACAATAGGCATCGGCCATAAGGATCCACAAAAATTGCAAGGAATATATCCAAGAAAAGCTTGCACTCTTTATAATCTTCATATGGATGTCAATGTTCTTGCGTACTCCAAACTTTGAGGCAAGGCGACAGATTTTATGAACGATGTTCAAAGATAATACTTTCCCAGACTAGTAGAGATATCAATGAATTTGATATGATCACTGTCGCACGATTTCTGGATCGCCTTAAAATAATGAAGTTTAGGATATTCACTTTGGAATCGTGTAATGACTTCTCAGGTGTTGAGCACGCCGCATACCTACATTACATTCACAGTGCAACTGTGTATTTTGGACCCGGCTGCAACAATGGTTGGTGTTCATTTCAAATTCAGCTACACTTTCCGACTGGTTCTTGATTTTAATTATTGTTCATAATGAAATGAAGTTGTGTCATGTAGGCGACGGTCAAGTATCTAAAAATAATAGATAACGTGCATGCGCAGTCAAACGTCTATTACCAGTGCACTGTTATTTGTCAAAAAAGCACTGTTATTCTAAGTTGAATTAAAACGCCAAGAGTTGTGGTTTGAACGCCGAAAATTCAAACAGGCTGATAATCTTTTCAATGCAGCGATCGAAAGTGTTTACTTATGTGTTTCACTGCATAAGGTTCGGCAACAACTTGAATGAAATACTCAAATATTCGTATAAGTCGAGAAATTGAAGATATGAAAGTGTTGCATTCATTAAGCATTTTAAACATTCGCACGTTATGGTTACAAGAACCCATGAGAAGTCCTAATTCAGCTACGTCATTATATGTTTCGCAGTGAGCAGTTTTCAACTTGAAGCGCAGGTGTATTCCTATTCATCAAGTCAGATCCACTGTTTTGTATACACGTAAATTAGTTGCGCAGAAAGCAGTTTCATTAGCTCATTCATTTAATTCCTCTCTGCCAGTATTTTGATCATCCTCTCTCCTTTCCGATCCTCTAGAGTGTTTTCCTCTCGTCTGCACGCCTGTTGCTTTGATTTGATTTGATTGATTTATTTTTTGATGAAATCAGCATTCAAGCGTGCCATATAAGCCCAAGAATGTGGGAGTTGGATGACTTGCATATCATTTCACTTTGGGTAAATTACTAGTTGCTAGTAGAAGCTAGCATGCTATCGCCGGCCCAACACTAAAAGACGCGCACCGAACAAAGCATTTGTCTTTCTATAAACTAACTTATGAATTGAGAGAGAGCTTTGTTTCGCCCACGAATTGAATCATTAACTTTCTGAATTACTATTACACCGATTGAACTTAACAACCACTAGAAGTATGACCTATTTACAGAGATGCTCGTCATTGGTCGATTAGCACCACGTTGGAATGTGCCAATTGTAGCGCATATGTCGGGCGATGATGCGCTTGCAAATCGTGAAATTTTTTCTACTCTTGCTTCGGTGGCGCTTACATCAGCATATGAAATGGCTCGTGCAACTTACACATATATACGACAAAATGAATGGAAACAGGCTTGTTATTTCCCAGAAATCCTGTAGGATATTCAGTGATGACAGCAGATCGATAGCCGGCAAAAGGCATGCCGTTGAAATGAAACTCGGCTGAAACCGAATGCTTTTCAGAAGTCTCGATGAGTTACTACCGGAAGCATTCGGCACAATTGGAGCCTTAGTTAAAGCCTAAAAAAGTGGATTAAGTGAAGGCTGAATCTTGATCTGCAAAAACCAACCGAAATTTGGGCGGTTATCCAAGACCACTGTTTTGCTGCTAATCCTGCTCCCATCTCCTTCAACTGTCGAGACTACGTAGTGGAATACTTGATTGGGAGAGCAATTTTAAGAATCGATTGATTGATTATAACTTAAGTATTGTGATGTTTCTTATTGGTAGAATTTCAAACAAAGAATGGTAAAATTGAGTGAAAGGATAAAGTAATGTGACTAACTGGCCGATATAATGTTGGCTAGCTGTGGATTGACATCAAGTAGACAAACGTAGCTTGAGATGTTTTGTATGCCAAAATTTGAATACTCAGCGTTGTCGATTGCTTTCTAATGCCCGTTTCTCGAACCAGTGTTTTACCTATCAGTTGTCTAAAATGTCGTTGTTTTAGCATACGAAATAATCACTCGTCCTTAATGCCGAGTGTTTTCGTGGCAAGCGGCTGTCACTAAGGGATCACAATTATGGGCATCGAAGTTCTTCGAGCTGCGATAGTAAGAAATATAGTAATTGAAGGTGGGAATTGTGCGACCAACCGAAAACTACGAACGGTTGTCTGTGCACTCATTGCACAATCTACTCAAAGAAAAGGGCATTTCGGTGAACGTGGAAATCGAACTCAATCAATTCGCCTCGGCCGATGAGATTCTAGCTTCCGGCAAGCTGAAAACGCTCCGCAACGAAGCGAGAAGTTCGTTGCTGATGTTGATTTTTGAGTTGGAATATATGTTCATTGATTGAGAAAAAGGACAACGGCATCCATCGGTTATTGTAAACTAGTCGTTTTTCTTTGCTTTCTTTGCTATAGCTTATTTGATCGGAAGGAAGCTCCACGAGTTTAATTTTTCACTGTTTTTTGTTCTATTTTAATAGTTAGAAATAATAATTAAATGTGTAATGTTTAAACTCTTACGAAATCTGCTGGTTTTGACCGCATTGTTGATGCGTTACAAGCAAAAAAAGTTGTCAAATGAGTTGCGAGTGATTTGATTTTCTTGTTGAAAGATTTTGCTAGAGAAATTTTATTGAAACTCTGTGAAACAGCGAACGAAATTACTGATTAGCGATACCACATGCCAATAATAATTGTATCATTTGTAATGAGTTTCAAAATAGAACTACGCGTGGTATTTAAATACTGCGGTACCTATGAAGGCGGAAATGAAAAGCATAAACAGACTCGGACACAAGGCAGACGAAAAGGTGATACTTTTTGCAGTCATAATCGTCGAACTAGGAATGGATCTACATTCGGCAACAAATTTCATGGTCGCCGTTCATCGGATGAAAATGAAAAGCGAGGATTTCGTTTATATTTTGCCGTGGTTGGCACATGTAAGCGTTCACCTTTGATCGATTTAAATAAACTACTAATTGAAACATGCAGCCATATTTTTTGGCTAAGATCTAATGACTTTTCATCCTATCATCAATTGATATCTCCTTGTTATGTAAAATTTTTCCATTATAATTTTACTGAGTCAACGATGCATTAGCCCTTCAATTAATACCTGCTGATACCTATTAAGAACAATTTTTCGGTCTGTTTTCTCGTATACGTTGTTGAATATTCCTTTACTTTTTAATGGCTTTTCTACGGCTCGAATTGAACGCAATCAAAACATTATATTTTGAAGATACACGACTATCATCCATGGGAAGCGAGCAACATTGACAAACAAGAGGTGAAGCAAGCGTACGATAATACAATTGTGATTACGGCACATGGCTACGACCGGAAGTTCATTGAAGAGTTTCAATTGAGATTTGCGCAAGAAACGGGCATTCTCAGCAGCCATGTAAGCTATCATAGTTCGACATAGTATCAATGATCTTTATGCATGAATTCTTTAGCGGCAACTTTTATCAATACGAGTAAATACATTTCAGTACGCCACAATCACCTATATATCACTGTATGATGCACTCTTCCTGTATGGACTTGCACTAAGGGCGGCATATGAAGAAACAAAAGCTAACAATGTCTTCTTGAATGGTTCGATTATATGGCGCCAAATGACGAACAGGCAGTTTTTCGGTTAGAAGTTACGACTATTATTAAATGGGAAAGATGCATTCCATTAGAATGCTACTGACGAAAATGAAACAGTTCATTGAAGGATTTCAATTGAGAAGGAAAGATTTGGTACAAATCTGAATGCGATAGACCAACACCTTGCCTAAGTGCAAGTATAAGGCATCCAGTGAGGCCAGGATCCGACCAAGTCGGAGAGTTTCATATTTTTCTTGAGGTCCGTACCAGATCGGACCATATTAAAAAGTATAAGAAAGCAATCAGCCCTTTTGCGCAATATGGGATTATTTCATTGCAGTGGGGAATTTACTAGGCACATTGATGATCGTGAAGCCGGACAGGGAAAACTCTAGCTCTTTTATGCAGAAGGTTGGTTGCTTAAGTCTTTTTCCTCTATGCTATTAGCTAGGTATACCTTTGTAATAGCAAGCCTCCCTTTTTCTTCAATGCGTGTGGCTTAAAATCAATCACCGATATGTCACACATAGAGGATTCGTTTCTGTTAACTTTTTCCTATTTACTCAAGTATTCTTGAATATGCTAGGTAAAAATTAACGTCCCTCACTCATAACTACAGACGTCGGACTGATCGCAGCTTTTTGCTCAATATTCTCAGTTACTTCTAGCTTAAGCAGCTATTTCATCAGGGGATATCCTCATCCGTATTGACAACTCAGGGCTAAAAATTGACTTTTAATATCCTTTGCAATATGCTATAAACAGAAAGTTTGCTTCCTACTGAAGTAGTTTTCAATGCGCTAACTCTAGCTTTATGACGCTTGTCATTCACTGATTTCCATATTTTCCCAATTTGTCACCGTTTCTCCTGACCACATCACTTAGTAAACACAAGTCTTAGGTAATTACATCTCAGGAATTAAGCTTACTGCTATCGGCTATGATACTGTCCAATGGTCCGACTGTAATATTCAAATTTTTTAATACCTTATGAGTCCAGCTGAGGATTTCAGTGCTTTTTCATCGTTGATCTCTTCGGTCTATTCGTCAACCACTTCAATCCCGACTGAATTCTTAAATTCATTTTAGCGACATTGATTGCATTCACATGTAGCATCAAAGCCGTTCCTGAAGGGGTTCCATATTTTTGGTTTTGTTCGATGCTTTATCTGCTGGTAATATTCATGTGCATTTCCCAACCGTCCACTTCCCTCAGCCATCTTAACAGATCTTTCTTGGCGTTCCTCTCCTATGGTCCTACATCGGCCACTTTTCCTTTGATACGCTCATATTGCAATCCGGCGACCAACCACTTAAATTTAATCACGTGCGTATTGCAGTACTGAATTGATATGGATTCCTGCTGCTGGGTACTCGTACCTCTGCTATCAATAGTGCTGCTATAAATGGAAGGCAGAAAAGCGGAGTGGCAATGAGTGTTGCACTAAACGCGCATATGAATTAACTCAGCCAGAATAAAACAAATGAGAGGAAGGCTTATCGGCCTTCGCCGAGAAAAGGAAGAGAGGGGTCCTGTAACTTGAAAGGGGCAAGTAGCAAATAATAGGCATCATTATAAATAGCCTATTCAATAGTGGGTGAATAGTAAATAAAAAGCCATGCGGAATTCTATTTGCGGCATATGGCGAGATATCAGCAGTTACACTTGAACGTCACGCAGTGAGTAAAGATGGAGACCAATTGTGGTAAAGTTACTACCGCAATTTCGAGCAGCCAACCGTTCACATTCAAAATTGGATGCGTATATGGCGACACAATCACCTGACCTTGTAGTGAGAAGTTTGCTGCTGACGTTGACTGTTAAGCTGGGAAATGCTTCCATTGATTGATGAAGAAAAATGGCACCATTTATTGTGAATTCATCGTGTCTCTTTGTATCGCCCAATTTGAACAAAACGACCTTCGTCAGACTTGTGTACGAGATGCCCTGTTGCAAAGAACACTTCTCCCTGTCCCAGCCTTTGCACAATGGCCCAACTGCTTTCGCGCACAGTATAAAAATCGTTCGATCCAAACTTTAAAGGTTTGTAGAAAGCGCAGTTCGATCCGGATGCTGAAGTCCAGGTTAATTTATAATGACGTTTAAAGAAAGTGGATGAGGTAACTGATGATTGAGCCACCAAATCAAACATTAAATTATTCCAATTGTCGGAGGGATTGCAGGAATGACTGGTCAGGTGCTCATTAACAGCAAGGCTATTCGCGTCCCCAGCTATGCGACCTATCACATAAGCAACGGTGCGATGAGAATTGTTGTCGAATTGGAGGCAACTCTCAGTGACAACATTGAATGTCGAATGGAGCGGGAAGATTGCTCCGAACACGTAATCTCTTCTATAATTTCTTGAGACAATCTCATCGTGTGTGAAGAAATACGACTGTTTACTTCGTCGCCCCATGAATGCCATAGCTGATGGAGGCGATAAAGGACGCATCACCCTTCCTATGATCATACGAAATGATGAGAAGCGACTTATGCCAACGACATAGGAATTCAGTTTTTATAATTTCTAACAGATCATTGCATTCATTATCAGAAGAACTAAAAATATAACTGCTCTCTTAAGAGTAAAGAATACCTTCCCTTTCCATGATAGAACAAACCGCTGATCAATTTTTTTCCTTCATTCTTATTGGATAACTACTAGTCTGCTACTAATCTAGCACTATATTACTATCCTTATACTCGTCTTCTACTAATCTACTACTAGTGACTAGTAGTGGATTAGTAGTAGACCGGGAAATAATGTGCTTTGCTAATTTCTTTAGGGAAATAATGATACTTGCTGATTTCCATGGGGAAATAATGATTTTTGCCAACTCCCTCAGGGCAATCATGACTTTTGCTGATTCCCTCGGGCAAATGAAGACATTTCTAATTCCGTTCAGGGAAATAATGATCTTTTGCTGATTCTCTCGAAGAGATGAAGAATTTTGCCAGCTCCCTCATGGGAATAATGATTTTCATTAGTTTCCTGAGAGTAGTGATGATTTTCCCAGTTTCCTTGAGGGAATGATGATTTTTGCTAGTTCCATAAGGAAAGTAATGATTTTTGTTGATTCCTGTAGCGGAATAATGATTTTTGCTTGTTCCCTGAGGGTAATAATGATTCTTGCTAATTACTTTGGGAGAATGATGATTTTGCTAGTTTCCTGATTGAAGCAACGATTTTGCTGATTTCCTTAGGGAAATAATGATTTTCGCTGATTCCCTTCAGGGAAATGATGATTCTTGCTGATTCCTTAAGGGTAATAATGGTTTTTGTTTATTCCCTTCAGGCAAATAATGGTTTTCTTCGATTCCCTAATGAAAACGAAGATTTTCGCTATTTCCCTTAGGGGAATAATGCTCTTCGCTGGTTCCCTGATGGGAATAACGACTTTGACCAGTTTTCTGAGGGAAACAATGATTCTTGCTGGTTCTTTAACTGAAATAATAATTTCTGCTAATTCCCTCGGGGAAATAATAATTTTTTCAGTTCTCTGAAGGTAATAATGATTTTTACTGATTCCCTCACGGATATAATTATTTCTGATAACTCCCTTTGGGAAATAGAGATTTCTGCTAATTCCCACAGGGAAAAAACGATTTTCGCTAATTCCTTGAGGGGAGTAATGATTTCCTCTAGTTCACTGAGGGAAATAATGACCTTCACTAGTTTCCTGAGGGAAATAATCATTTCTGCTAGTTCTTAGAGGGGAACAATAATTTTTGCTGACTCCCTCAGGGAAATAATGATTTTTGCTACTTTCCTCAGAGAAATAAGGATTTTTACTAGTTGAATCCGGAAAATAATGGTTTCTTGCGAATCCCCTCAGGGAAGTAATGATTTTTACTGGTTCCCTTCAGAGAAATAATGATTTTTGCGAATTCCCCCATTGAAGTAATGATTTTTGCTGATTCATTCCAGGCAACTAGTCATTTTCGCTTATTCCCTCAGGGGGTTGGAGATTTTCACTAATTTCCTCACGGAAGTAATGATTTTTGCTGATTCCCTTCAGGGAAATAATGATTTTTGCGAATTTCCTGAGGGAAGTAATGATTTTTTGCTGGTTCTTCCGAGGGAACCAGTCATTTTTGCTGGATCCCTCAGGGAGTTGAAGGTTTCTACTAATTTCCTTAGGGAAGTAATGATTTTTGCTAATTCCCTCAGGGAAATACTGATTCTCGCGTATTCCCTCAGGGAAGTAATGATTCTTGCGGATTCCTTCCAGGGGAGTGGTTATTTTCGCTGATTTCCTCAGGGAAATAATAATTTTCGTCAATTCCTTCAGGGAAGTAATGATTTTTGCTGATTCCTTCCAGATTCAGGGAAGTAATGATTTTTGCTGATTCCTTCCAGATAACTACTCATTTTCGCTGATTCCCCCAGGGAGTTGAATATTTTCACTAATTTCCTTAGGGAAGTAGTGATTTTTGCAAGTTCACTTCAGGGAAATAATGATTTTTGCTAACTCCCTGAAGGAAATAATGATTTTTGCGAATTCCTTCAGGCAAGTAATGATTTTTGCTGATTCTTCCCAGATAACTAGTCATTTTCGCTGATTCCCCCAGAGAGTTGAAGATTTTCACTAATTCCGTCAGGGAAGTAGTGATTTTTGCTAGTTCCATCTAGGGAAATAATGATTCTTGCTAATTCCCTTTAGGGAAACAATGGTTTCTGCTAATTCTCTGAGGGAAATAATGATTTTTGCTAATTCCCTGAGGGAAATAATGATCTTTGTGAATTCCCTCAAGGAAGTAATGATTTTTGCTGATTCCTTTCAGGGAACTAGTTATTTTCGCTGATTCCCTCAGGGAGTTGAAGATTTTAACTAATTTCCTTAGGTAAGTAATGATTTTTGCCAGTTCCCTGAGGAAAATAATGACCTTTACTAGCTTCCTGAGGGAAATAATCATTTTTGCAAGTTCCCTGAGTGAAATAATCATTTTTGATTTTCAGTAATTTCGTCGCGAAAATAATGATTTTGCTTATTCCCTTCAGGGAAATAGTGATTTCTTTGATTCCCTTAGGGATATAAGGATCTTGGCTTGTTCCCTTAGGGAAAAAAACATTTTTGCTAGTTCCCTGAGGGAAATAATGATTTCTACTAGTTCCCTGAGGAACCAGCAGGAAGTAGTAGACTAATTGCGGACTGGTAGTGGACTAATACTATACAGGTAGTAGACTTTTCTTCAAAACCTTCACTTTATAAGTTCTGAAAGCTAGGAATATGACCATTGCTGGGTTGTTTTGCTTTACTTTGGATGACGTGACAACTTGTAATTTATCTCATTTTTTGCTTTTCGGGCATATGACTAACATTCTGTGATGAAAAGATATTTATGTGTATAAAATCGATGATTTCTGTGAATGAAAATGAACAGCGTCGATAAAAGAATGGCTAAATAACGACTTCCATCGAAAAAATATTGTCAAATTCCGGCAATTGATGTATGTAGAGTTGAGTATTTTTAATGGAAATGAGGGTAACTGGCCCAAATAAAACCTGATATCGAAAACGGAACTTGAATTTCGGTGACAAAACTTGTTATGCATCGGCGGTTTTTATGTTGTGTAAACGCCGTCCTTGGCATTTCCTTCGTCAAATTGTGATGGTTGATTACTTGTTATCCTCACTGACGGAGCGCTAGCTTAGCTCTTCCTTTCAATCATTTTGGTGGGAACATGATCGGTTCATAACCTTTCTCGACGCACTTTCTTCACTGGATTGTTCGCTGATAATCTTCCTGCTTTTTAAAATGCAAGCAGATGCCGTTCTAATGGGGATGATCTAGTACTCAATAGACAGCGATGCCTTTAATGTTCCTGTGAATTATGCTCGTAGCCTAAGTGGTTGATGATTCACGTTACGATATCATTCTCGAAGGAGGCGAAGATGATGAGGATCCCACACACCTGTCAGATGGGCAAATTAACCAGATTAACGTGGATATCGATATTAGCGAGGTGCAGGAAGAAAGGAAGTCGCAGAACGATAAGATGGATTAAACATATGGAAAAGTTTGACAAAGAGCGAAATCAACCGATGCATTTTGCTTGTTTCGATTAAAGTATATGCAAGAAGGAAGAACAAGTGTGAGGCTATTTGGAAGCTTGCGAAAAGCATAATGGACTAGCCGGCAACGACGAAGGGAAAGAAGGCGGCGTGTTGGAGCATGGAATTATGTGGAAAGGGACTGCAGCTCGCGAACTGTTGCAAAGCTTGAAGCGGAGGCATGTTGAACCATTTTCGAGTAACGCACGCATGCCACGTGTACCTTAGTCAAGGTAGCGGCAGGATACGAGGGTGAAGACATTTGCTACAAGGCGCCACTAGGGTGGTCAGTTTTGTCTCTTGGAGGAGGGTGGAGGGGAGGGCCGATGAATCGTTTCTGATGTCCTAGAACGCTTCCTTTCATTTATATGAATTTTAAAGAAAATCTTTGGAAAACGTTGTGTTCCTTTCCATAACTGCGCATAATGAGATATTGATTGCACTGCTATCTTATTCACATTACCTTTGAAAACCTCTGAACGAAAATTTTCTTGATCGTAATGATTTCGGAAACCTAATAAGTGCAGCATTAAAATGATCAATGACTCCACAGTTCAAAAATTTTGTATGGTGGAAAAGGCGGTAATACTGTAAATGTGTACGTAAATGAGGATTATAGGTACCACGTGAATTGATACCCAACTATTGGAAGTCAGATGATGGTCAACTACCAAGGGAAATGCCTTATTGTGGTTTTGATGGCATGTTATGTGATTACACAACGGTTTATACAGTCGTCGGCGTCCTAGTGTTTTTGGCGATTGTTGGTCCACTCAGCTACTTCGTCTATTCAAAACAGTGAGTGAACACCATGTATGATTAGTGCTTTACAAGGTTAAACAATTCTGCTTTCTGCGGTTTTTTTCCAGGCGAATTACGATGTTAGTTTTGCTATTCGTGCTGCCCTGCTTTTTGGTTATAAATGCAAAGTAAATAGTAGCTTTAGCTGATTAAAAGCATAGTCCAATAACGTCTCTACATACCTTTCATACGCATATGCATGAGGTCTTCCTCGGCTTTTTTTTCAGAAAGTGGAGAAATCAATACCTCATTCCTACCAAAGCTTTCTGTTTTCCATGAATTTCTGACGCGTTCTGAAGGAGTAGTTGTTAATTAAATGCCAAAATACGTTTAATTAAATGCCAAAATACATTAATTGTGTTTCGAAGGACCTGTGTCAAAATAGTATGTCATAATGGCCGCCTTTGATTGTATGAAGGGAGGTGGAACCACTATTTTCACCTGTATATATTCCAGGAAAGAAAAAAGGTTGTACGACATGACGTGGCGTATTCCAAGAGATACGGTTCGTCTAATCGAAACCAACATAATGGTACTTCTTATGCACTTCTTCGTAATCCATTATGTAAGGGAGTAGAATTCACCACCGCAAACTGGGACTAGTAGCACTGTGGACTTACTAAACACTGAATCAAGCAAAACTTATTGTCGAATTAATTTTCTGGTCGTTCACTTGATTTTGAGAGCGCATTGATCTGCACATCAAGCACTTAACGTCTTCAAAGTGGGATGTTTTGCTTGATAAATAAATACGTTTTATGATGTAACGGGCATCACATTTTCCTCCAGAGGAAGGAGATGTGACATTTTCGTCAGTAAAGAAGAAAAACTGACCTCGTGGTCTGTTGTTAAGTATCATCGTTTAATAAAGGCTCTTAGAGATTGCACTTTTGCACGGTTACAATCGTTGTTTTCTCATTATATTTGTTGAATTACTGTCATATAATGATCGGGAAATGATGATGCCTTAATGATGGTCGGGAAATTTCTTTCTCTCGGACTTTTCAAGTGGAACTTTCAGCGCTCTTTTGCTTCTTCTGATATAGTTCCATTGCAAAAGACAGTAAATTACCTCTCAAATATTCTGCGGTGCAAAATTTGAAAAATGAAGAGGAAAATATGTAGCTGAGATGATCAACTCGAGGGATGCTTTTATTTCAGAAATGGCCAATATGAATTGCCGTTTCTAACGAATTTCGCAGATTCATAAGCTTCAGTTAGGTCCACTCTAGTTACGAGTTCGTCAAAGACCTTGAAATACTATGCGCCAGATTAAAAATTCCATTTTTTTTTCAGAAATCGGAGCGATCATTAACACGATCATTTGGGAGCGAGTCGATTATAGGTAGCAGCCTACGATCGAAAGCTAATGCAAAAATCTCTGTAAAACAAGCTATTTGCAATGGAGTGAACTTGGCCGCTAAGAGATATGCACAATTACGAAATATTAGTTTTTCAAAGGCTGAACTACGAATGCTAAAAGAGGTTTGCTTAATCCTCATTAAGTCGATAGAGGTTTGCTTAATCCTCATTAAGTCGATGCGTTCCCCATGCAGTTTTTCTGTGCAATGCTTTTTTTCCTCATTTTTCTACGAAATTTGTCGATTATTGTGAGCATGTTTTATTTGTTGACAATGCGAAATTTTGTCGTAAAATTCCATTATCTGTAGGAGCAGAATTCCCACACTGATTATGGTCCTATTTACGGTCAATGAAACTGTCGTCCCATATTTGACAAGATGAAAAAGATCCGTAGTTACGGCAGTAATTGTATATAGAACTGAACTTGCATCTCTATCACGTATAAATTTAAATATATAACCTTTGCAGCTGAAGCTGGTCGAACATGAAAACCTCAACAAATTTTACGGTATATGCTTCAATCAACAAAACGAGTTCCTTGTTTTGTGGCTACTTTGCACACGCGGTAGTCTTGAAGTATGGATTTACCTTTTTTTCGGTTTATTTTATTTGGTTTTTTTTTTCTTCGTGATGATGTTGGTAGGGGGTCAGCCGTGTTTGTTTATTTACAGGTGACTCATAGAAAGTTTCGAACCTTGCAATTTGCATTCGTTACGAAACGATTCATGTGTATATGTCCCTCCTTAATCGAAAACATGATTCCAGGCGAAATTTCCTAAGGTCCGAATTTTATCGTTGGCGAGCGATCGAATCTTTCGTTAACATTATATTTTAGGATACTAAGTATTAGGATCACATTGATCAAACAATTAGCATCTTCGTCGTGTGAAGCTGTTCTCTGGACTAAACATCAACTGAATGCTGACTGAGGTACAGTTTTGTAACATCTACTACCTGAAGCAAAAGTAGGATGCAAACTCACCTTGAGTTTAGGAACGGCTGCTTGAGAAGGTAGTGTTTATTGAAGGCGAGCTTATTTCTTCGACAGAATTTTAATAGGTTAGTGAAGAAGCAACTCTATCCTCAATAAAATCATTCTCATCAAACATTTTCTTCTAAAGTTTAGGAAAATTAAGTGCTCCAAGTAATACGATGCAGTATTTAACAGTGCTTGAAACAACGTTCATTTGGTGCTTGTTCTACAAAGGACCTCTCCATGACGAACATCTGATTTTGCTCGCACATATTTTAGGATGCTGGCGAGCTGTGGTAGACAGCGCAATTGAATCCTTGTGTGTACAGATTTGTCTAAATTTTTAGATGGGAGAAGGAGGGCTATGTTCTTTTCGAAAAGTTTAAAGGGGGCGGATGAACTCTAAGAAAGGCAAAGCTTTATGAAGAAAGGCATTTTTCGAGATAAATGTCATAAACTCTATTGAATGATTAACATTTCAGGATATCCTTTTTAATGACGAGCTAAAATTGGGCCACAATTTTCAAGTGTCTTTTGCGAAGGATACCGTGAAGGTATCTTCTTATATTCTCTGAACGATTTGTTGATGCTTTATTGGCGCCACTTCAGCTCAGTTTGAAAGTTCAAATCACCTTGTCCCAAAAAATTATTCAGCTCCTCGCCGCGGCATCCTAGCACACCTCAAAAACTGCTGCTTTTTGCTATGCGAGTTCGAAATTTTTTCAAGTTTTTTAGAACCAGAATCAACATCCTGCATTCATCTAAATGGTCGCGAACCAGAAGTAACCTGAGGTTGCGATGCTGACGATAGTTTGCGATCCGCAATTGTTCCATTCTGATATTGCCATGGTTTGGTTTTTTAGTAGGTTATCGCCTTTCCTAACGACTCAGTGAATGTGATGAGGTAGTATTTACTTCCATTTAGGCGATATTGCCGCTTTTTTTTTGCATACTTTAAGTGCTGCGGAATCGTGAAATTATGCTTAATAAATTCAAAAACTATGGTGATTTTTCTGAGCCTATGAGATGACCGAGGGGGCTTTAAACATTATGCTTTCACTTCAGAATAAATATCTTCTCTGAAAGGAAGGCTGCAGCTTCAGAGTTAACCCTGCTCATTTCTACTTTTTAAACAGTTTTTATCCACGTATGATCTTTCATAGTAGCTTGCGCTAAGAAACTCAAAAGCAGGGTTGTTTTTGCTGTAGCATATGTCGTTTCCATAACGCGGCCCAAAAACTTTATTAATTCGCCCTGCCCTCTTAAGTTAAAGTTATTCCTGCGAAATAAAGCATGTGAATTCCACAATCATCCTCAGATACCTGGTATAAAATTCTGTCATGCTCGTCCGCTTATAATCATTAGATTTGTGCTTGGTCGCTCGTTTTTTTTTCCGCCCTTTTTATGCTATCTCCAGCGAAAATGAAACTCAGCATTTTGTCATCTACCTTTCGCTTTGTGAATATATGAGAAGCTCGGTGAAAGATGAAGGTCGATTTCAGGGTTTACAGTTTTTGCATTCATCACCGTTGCACTGTCATGGTTTCCTCTGCCTTCAAAATTGCCTCGTTGACTCAAACTGGACAGTTAAATTAACAAACTTTTGCACTGAGCAAGCTATCTCCGAAAGGTTGCTACGTGCTGAAATCAAGCTTATCATCGACGAAGGTGACGAAGAGACGAAAGCAGCATCGTCGAGCAGAAGTGAGCTTTCGTCAACACTCTCTTTTCATCCTTTCTTATCTCTCCCAAAAATGGAGGAGTGGTGATAATCGGGATAGGAGTACGATAAGACCTTTCACAAGTAGATTTGTGTAAAAAGACGCCGATGTCCTGTTTTTGCGAACATATAATTTTATTGCATCACGGTTACCTACGCGATTAGAGTTTAGTGAAAGCGCTGCATCGACTTCGCTGGCCGGGGAGCATTGGATAGCCGGATAAGCGTCGGTACATTTTATCACATTTTCAACAATATCTTTCATAAAAATTCTATCGTCCTTGTTATTATCTCTCTTAAGTGTTCTATCAGCGTTATCACTATCGTTCTATTGGCACAGTTGTTTATGAAGGCAACGATAAAATTAGATATCGAAGCGTAATTGATAGACGATAACAATTATAATCACGTATCTATTTTGCTGTGGATGGGCAACCAAGAGTAGGTTATAAAAATGCTTGGGAAACGGAAGCATCAGCAAATATGGGAATTGGAAAAGTTTCTAGGGTTTGGATGGCGTAAACGCTACTGGAACAAAAAGAGAAAAAGAGAAAGGTACATTTGCATCCGAAGTGAGTGAAGCCGTATTTTTTTAAAAAGAAGAACGAAAGCTTCATGTATACATTAGCGACTTTGATTTTTATGATGAACGATCACCTATATCTTGTTCTTCCTAATTTGCGCAGATAAGAAAGTCTTCCATGAACGTCGAATAAAACAACAAAAAATCTTACTAAAATTCAATAGAGATGAAGAACTCCATGTTTTTTTTTGTTTATGAAAAGATTACTACTTTGTATATACGGTTTTCTGTTCTTCTTTCCTATGCAAAATTCATTCTGTTTGCAAGTTACACTTTTTTTTCCTAAAATTAATTTATGTGTGGCACGATTAACTGTTTATATTCACTTTTTTTCACTATTACAATACATTATGGTGAGATATAATGAACGAAAACTGCAGAAAATATTTCTTCAAACTAAAATACATGCGATTATCAAATTTGAATGAGAGTAATTGTAAATTTCTCAAGCGGAGACGCGATTTTTAGCAGATACTCAAGAAAAGAGGCTTTTAGTGTTTCTTGTGATAATCATTTCTAGTGCATCAATACTGCGGCAATCTCTATGTCCACTTGCCGTTATTGCAGAATATATTCAACAAGCGCCGGAAGTTATAAGAGAGTTACTGCAAACGAAAGCACTACCGGCAGGTACGCAAGTAGCCGATATATATGCCCTTGGAATGGTCCTCTATCAAATCCTCTTTCGTGTTCAACCTTTTTACGAACGATCAAAGTCGAATAAAAGTAAGTTTTTTCGATCTTTCTCCCATTAATTGCGAATATTTTTGCAGAATGGCGCTATCGATTCTGAGTAATCGATTTGAACTAGTCGGTCAATCTTTGACTGAGTGATCGCTTTTTAGTACCGATTATTTAGACTAAAAATATAAAAATGCAATTTCTTATAGAGCTAATGGAATTAATCTCGATGGCGAATGATGATGATCAATGCATTCGACCGACATTTCCGAGTACAAACGAAGAGCAAAGCTATAGTCTTCAACTGCTTAGCGGTCTTGAGGTGAGTGGTCTACATCATTAAGGCTAAGCTTATTTAAGCACTTGTGTGCCTCAAGTTTTCTATGCTTCATGAGCAGAATATAAATAAGTGAGCAGTCGTATCATAAAGGCGGAAGTTTTTTTTCATTTTACGCATCAACTTCATTTAAAAACTACTTGAATGAGTGGAGACGACTTTCTATTATACAGTTTTTGAATTTTAGAAGAAATTTCCACCTGCGTTCAAGGATTTAAAGACTTGCTTTGAGAATTCATCATGTCACTTAAATGACTTCTAATTTTTCAGAAAGAAAAGCATTGCTTCTTTCAGTTTTTGGCAGTTCTTATTATTCAACCTATCAAATATATCCGAACGTTACGTTTGAATTGAACGCCCTGTGCGAAACAACTGAAATTTTTCCATTTTTGCATCTCACTCTGTAAAATTGAGGTTAAATCGTCGGGTTTATTCTTTGCAATGAAAAATTGAAGCATTATGCGTTTGATTTGTGTATTTGTTTAGTGCTGCAAAGGTCGAAATTACAATTTTTAAATTAAAAGAGCAAATCCTTCGTCGATGAGTGCCCTCTCTGTAAATCACAGCTACATATTTATTTCCAGCTATACGCGATCCAAAGCTTTAACCAAACTGTTGCTGTGTGGTCTCTATACCCATACAATACTCACTCAACCGGATACAAAGCTTTAAATTAAAAGAATAAACGTCATATGAAAGCCTGTATGATTCATGAAAGTGACCAATCACAGTATCAACTTTTGAAGGCGTGTTGGCTTGAGATACCCGAGATGAGACCGAATATTAAGAAGGTTAGATCGATTGTGCATTCAAACCTCAAAACAACGTAAGTTACTGATTTTATTCACTAATTCTTCTTTTTTAATATCTTTGACGGCGCCGTTATTCAACATGTGCATATTCTTGGCGGAGTCTGGTCATCTTAACTTGTGGCCATTTTGCTGAAATTATGATCGAAAGACCGGAAATGTGAAAATAAACACCTTTACTATTACTTCATTCTAAACGCCTCTGCATCAACTAACAATTTTCCGTATTTTTTTTCCATAGTGATCTAAAATTATTATCATTTTTAAAGATTTCATGCATCACTCTCGTATCATCTTCGGCATATCGTTCAAGATGTGTCATTTAGCGATACTTGTAAAAATATCCATCCGAAACCGTCTAAACGATTGCACGATATAAATAAACGAGATGTGAGTATAAATTGCTCCATGCGATTATCGTGAACTGATCACTTTACTGGCACCGTCGTGAAGTGTGTGACGGAACAGGATCGAGCAAAACATGATACGCGTGGTAGTCTGGTGTTTCAAAATTTCGGCTGTGAATCCTATTGCGGCTACAGACAGAGGCAGACTTTGGAAGAAAAAGTCGCAACCTGCGTGCAGGTGTTGGATGACTGTCAAAACAACTTGGTTTCATTAAGAGAAAATCTGTCGCTATTATTTTCTCCACATGAGGCCTTTTCAGTAGTGTTTAGTGGCGTTGATTAATGCAAACAAATCAAAAATTCTGCATTTATGTTTGATTCCCTTCGAATTTTATTCTCTTTTTTGGAGTCACCACTTAGTAGGAGAGTTGTTTAGTGCCACCATTACGCAGATGTGGAAGATATGTACGATGCAATGAAATATGAAGTTTTTTGGTTGCTCCTTTTACGTGTAAAACAAGAATCTTTTTTTTTTTCAGAGGAAGCGGTTCGTTAGTCGACCAAATGATGAAGATGATGGAGGAGGTAGGATTTAGTGCTTTATTTTCAACTAGCGATATTTTTTCAAGTCTTGCAGCAGCTTTCAGCATTACTCATAACACTAATCACTTTTTAGTACACGACCAATTTGGAGGTGCTCGTAAAAGAGCGTACTGCAATGCTGGAAGAAACGCAAATGCAAGCCGATCGCCTTCTAAATAATATGCTTCCAAGGTTATTCTTCTTACACTTATTTGCATTAGGATCAGAACTGACCGAAGGTTGAAGGGACTGGTCAGGAGATGGTCTCAGTATGTATAAAGAAATTATTGTGATAAATGGATGAAATTCATTGTCTAAGATCTCCATTTCCTGTTCATCTATGCAAAGTGTACTTTCGACACCTTATCAGGTGAATGTTTATTTTACGTAATTCCCTCTAATGAACTCATTATGTATGACATTAGGAATGACGCACATTTTTTCTGCCTCATAAATTTTTCGTGAGTTTCGGTCACATAGACGTCACTGAGAAAGATGAGCTCGACTGGCTCGATAGATTCGCAGATGTTCTCTATAACCAAAGAGTATTTATCTACCTCGAATTTTTCTTTGATCATTTGTTTGCATATTTCAACAGTCGACAGCAATATTTCTTGACTTGCTGAGCTCTCAAATAAAGCTGCTTTGTAAACTTTTTTTTTAAAATAAAGTTCTTGATGTGCTGAAACAGTCTTTTTTTCGTTGTCTGTAAATACTGCTGGCAAAATTATGCTGTGATAACCACATGGATCCATGCTAAAAACATAATGCAGTAATTACTCTACCCATGAAATCAAATTGAACTTGTAAAAAAGAGCCAAGTATAACGACTCAGTGATGGACACTGATCAAAAAATGAAAACTGATTATAAATACTAAATTCCAACGCTCCACATTCGTGTCATTTCGTTACGTTTACGCAAAACGCTTTTGTGCATGAGAGGGTATTGTGCATTTCATTGTTAATGCTTGTCTTATCCACCTGTACAACGCATTTTTCCAAGCGATCATATATGGCAGCGGTTCATGGCCGCTAGAAATTCTTAATGGAAGACGAAATTTGCGAGCATAAAACTCTTTGCAAATGAGCTCATTAAAAATATCGATACAGTTTGCATGTTTTTATTTTTATCTCTGAAGGGAGAGCGTTTCAAGAACGTTTTGTTCAATATTCTTGATTGTCTAAAATTCTCTAAATTCTACACCGCTGACGAATAGTGAATATCTCGTTTTGTTGATTACTATAGCCGTAAACTATTCGTCTTTTGTTATATTTTCATCTCAGAGCAGTATTTTGTCTTTCGCTTAAAATGATTGTTTGGGCAGTTTCAACGTCTACTATATCAGAAGAACTTCCGCGGCAAATGGAAATAATATCGTCCCTTGTCTGCTATAACTTACTGGTCTTACTCATCCATGGTCTAAAAAAATCATCAGTAACGTTATAGTCTCAACTCATTTGTAAATATCATACTTAATATACGGCATATCTGTTTTTTTTAGCTGGCAGTTACTGATTGTCTTGATCAACCTTTCATTGAGCATTTTTCTCCACCTTATTCAAATGCATCTTTGACGTCGAATTTTACTGACATGCAGGACGTGGATAAAATTTCATGTTTCCATAACAGCAGTATATTGTCAGGTCAGTGGCCGAAGATTTGAAAGTTGGAAAGCCTGTGCTACCGCAGCTTTATCAGAGTTCAACCATACTGTTCTCGGATATACGTGGCTTCACCAAAATCTCGTCGACTTCAACTCCGTTCCAGATCGTCACATTCTTAAACGATCTGTTTTCTGGCTTCGATGCTATAATTGCCAAACATGACGCTTATAAGGTCGGCCTTCTTGCAATATGAGCTTAGTTGCGCTTGAAATGCGGCTAATTTATTCTGAGTAAAAAAATGGCGAAGAACATATGCTGATTAAATCACATATGCTTTTTGTTGTTGGAATCATTGCCAGTAGTCCTCATTTTGGACAATCCTATTGTTCATGTTGCCTTGACGGAAGTTTTTGCCTCTTTACTTTTAACTTTCGCTCTGAACCCATAATTTTTACTTCAGAAAGTTAAACTACAAAGCGGTTACAATTTCAGCACTTTATAGGCATTTTTCAGCTGTAAACATTCTCTTGTATTATTTTTAGGTGGAAACAATCGGAGATGCCTATATAATCTCATCTGGTGTGCCAAACGAGAACGGAAACGCTCATGTACAGCATATTGCTGACGTTGCGCTAAAAATGCGATCGGTACGCTAAGGTGCAATCGTTGGTTGCTGGTTGCACTTTTCCTCCGAATTTTTGTCTCATTTCGAGCTATCACTATAATCTGGCTAAGCTTTATCAAAAAATAGTCGACGGATGATTGCAGTTTGTTGAAGACAATCTTCCGCTACTCTTATTTCTATTCTGCAGTTATCTTTGCCGAAATTTATCATGAGCGTTAACAGTGTAATGGAGACGGAAATTCATTTAAAATCCTCCGAAAACCGAATTCAACAAAGTTATGAGCTCAAAAGCAAGGATTGTTTGGCATCACTTAGAATATACAAAGCAAGTACGGTTTTTCAGTTCGTTTCGAACTTCAAACTAGCTCACCGGCCGGAAGAAGTAATGATGGTTCGTATCGGCTTCCACAGCGGAGCTGTCGCCGCTGGTGTTGTGGGCATGGAAGCGCCAAGGTATTGCCTCTTTGGTGAAACAGTCAACATCGCTTCTCGAATGGAAAGCAGCGGTGTGGCTAACAAAATCCAGGTGATGTACAATTATTCCAGTCACGTTGCTGCTCACAATGTCTATCTATCTCGAGTCTTATGCGTTTCGCTTTTTTGTCTGACTGAGTAATGCACTTACCCTCAGTGACCAGCGGATACTCATGCCGGAACTGAGGCTATCCTCAACTGTACTGTGGCACCTGATCTCCCTTTTAGGAGTTGGGGTCGTCAGGAACAGGACAGAGAGTTGTAGATATCAGTCTTTTTTTTTGCTCTCTCAAGTGCAGACGTCTCAAATAATGTCACATATTGGCTTGAGTTCTGCTTTAAATTTTACACAATGTTTTCTTTTGTATCTCCTTATGTACCTAATTAATCTTGAATTTCATAGAAGGTTGTGTATTTTGTACAGCAGATTGCACAGACCTAAAAAGCAACGTATTCCGGTAAGATAACGAAAAACACATGTGGACCGGCGTGCAAAGAACTTTGGCATGAAATATGCTTGTTTTTTTCCCATTTGATCTCAAGTACGAGCTACCTTTGAGTGTCGATAGCTTATAAAATTTGGTTTAGAGGTCGTCCTTCCCTTAACATAATACCTACTTGACTTCACTACCACAGATCTTTTGGCCCACACACATAGGCGCACACAAACGTATCGGGGCATATACACATATGCACGCACACGCACATTTGCGTACGAGCGCACGCACACACACACACATGTGATGTGCAAGAACACAAAAGTGAACCACCAACTTGCCTTGAAAGTCATGTAGGTTGAAATGCGATCGCGGTAAGTTAATTCATCAACCGTATTTGCAAGGATTTGTTTCATATTGAAATATGCAAATTGTTTTGATAGCAATGTCTCGCAAGATGTGCAAATTGCTTGCTATGTTGATGCACAACGTCAACTTCCATTAGCTCACTTTTCAGATCAGCGAGCAGTCGTACAACCTTCTGCATTGTTTCTATCCAATGTTTCAAACTGTACAACGCGGTAAACAAAAGATCGATGTAAGGAAGCTGATTATTTTTTACGAGTAGAGATAGTTTAATTTAATGATTACGCTGTGAAAAAATTTTCCTCTCGGATTTTTTTAAAATGTAACCAAAGTGGAGTGTTAAGGTCGGAAGGTATTCTGCGGTATGTCTAATCGTGGACAGTGTAAATCAAGGCAGGAATTTTACAAAAAGGATTTCTCTTTATACATTACGATCAGGTGGCAAATTTTGAGCTGCAGTATATGGTAAGGTTGGTTATAGAGCCTATGAAATTCCTAAATTTCTTTCAACAGAACGAAAGACCACTTGTGCAACAGTGAGCTTCAAATAAAATTTGAGTCTGGAATATTTCGAGGTGAAATGAACATTCTAAGCAAGGTTAGGCAACTTATGGCCCTATGAGCCTCCATTAAAAACCGAGCCAGTGTCTACATACGTCATGATGAACTTTCCCATGAGGTGGGAGCGCCTTCAGTCGCCATGAGCCTTTGTGGCAAGAAGCCGAAACCGAATGTACTTAAGCGAGTGGTGGAAAAACGGTTTTTGCGGAAGTATTATTGGCGACGAGCTTTCACTATAAATAAGTCGTAATAAACTGCGTAATTTCAGATTAGATTTCGGAAATTTACCCCATTTCTCCACGTCACATCAAATGTTTGCAAAAATTTGACAGGAACACCGTGGAAAATTAAGTAATCCATTTATAAGAAAGCAGCCATGACTCTGAGCCTAGTGAATTTTTTTTTCGAAATTAACAGTTTGCACAAGCTTTTTATGGAATGGTCACTTAGAAAATTTCCTTTCGTATATAGATTTTAGCTGGGATTTCGAAAATTCGCCTTTCTTGCGTACCACTAGGAACACTCGCTTTTGTCGTCTCATCGGAGTTGGGATGTGGTTTTTCGGATCAATATTTAACACGAATGAATAATTTGATTTTTTAAAGCATCACAAAAATCAAAAGCTCTCATACATCTGACCATTGAAAGACTGTGCTGTAAAGGTATTGAAAAGACTGTAGCGGTTCAAGGTATATGTTCATTGAAGAACTCACAGTCGTCTATCAATCCCCTAGTTGACATCGGACAAAATTCACTCAAAAACATATCATTGCAACGTTTAATATATTTTGTGGTGCTACTTCATTGTTTTTCTTGCAGGACGACAAAGAGATTATGACTTATTTCCTCGAGGGAAAAGACAAGCAAAGAAAATGAAGGACTGATTCTCAAGATGGACCTCAACGTGGCGATAGAGCTCTCTGTTTCTCTAGAAAGAATTCGCCTCTTGTTGTTCATTTTCTTGTGCTTTCCTTCATTCTCAAGTCCTTCTTGAAGATTCGTGTCACTTGCAATGACCATCAGGAGAATTTTAATGTGTACAATTTTTATAGCAACCTGCTTCGAATCGCTCATCAATATTATCCTAGTTGTACGTTTCCGTCAAGCATGCCAATCACATGTTTCTACCATTTCGTTCGTATAAAATTTCACAAAACATCCATTGGGGATAAGCAAGAATGAATTTATATAGTGTTTTTCAGGCTAATATGGAGCGATGAAACAGGTATTAGAATTGCACGAGTGCAGTGCAATTACTGTGAAATTATGTTGGTTGAAACCAAGAGAAAATTGCGAACTGAAATATAACGTTTTGTGTGAGAAGTATATTCAAGTCGCATTCAGTTTTTCTCAGCATATGGATTGGAAAACATTGGTATGGGGTACAGATCGCAGGCACATTGAGAGATCACTTGTGAGAAGGTACTGCGATGGCGAAGGAGTACAGAAACTCTCACCATAGTGACTTGTGATGTAGTTAAGATGTTTGTTATAATCAACGTCTTAGGTGAGGAAGAACTGTTACGTAATGTCCTGAGACCTACTAAATATGAACCCTATAAGAATTCAATAGTGTGCAATGTAACACTTGAAAATCATGGGGCAGCAAGTTGAGTAGAACTCGATGCAAACCACAGACTGGACTTGATGCGCACCTAATCAACAAACATTGTAAGAGGGCATAAGCCAATCATCTCCATTCAGGTGTACCTAACTAAAAAATAAAAACATCCTAATAGAAAGATCACTCTCTTGAAATATCAGCATCCTGATTTTTTTTCATAAAAAATCGGTCATCGATTTATCGAATATATCGGTTCTATTCTGCTTATGCTGTTCCAATCCGGGATGATGGAAACTCTTCGAAGTTTCTTAGCGAAGAAAGCTGATGGCAAAGGGAGGTGTTCATGCTTTCAAGAGAGAGAGAGAGAGAAAGAACATGTTGCATGAAGGGGCGGAAATTCTGCTAGAGTGCAACGTATTGATTGCACTTCCAGTACTTCCTGAGAAGTGTGACGGCTACCTTGAGCAGATCAGAAGTATGTGATACTGAATGAGTGGGTCAACAGCATGAATATTATCTGAAAGTAACTTATACTTGTGGAAGGGAATTGTGCAGTGAAGAAAGTGCTCTGTGGAATCTACCTTGCAACAAGTCACAGCATGTCAGCGCTTACCTTTTTTGTAGTGATGAGGAGGAGGGAGCAGGAGGACATAAGACTCTCAGGAGGATCCTGTTGGTCATATGCAAATTTCATCCAGAAGAGGGCAATTTTTCAGATTAGGTGAGCACGGTTCAGTCTTTCTCGTTCCGGGAGGCCAGCAGCTGAAATCCGTTAACCATTACACTTGATGCTGCCCCCAACGAATTCGTTCGTTATACTTGTGGAAACCCGAGAACCTAAAAGTTGGTGAAATGCCCTAACTTGGCAGGCTTTGAAAGTGGGGGTTCCCGAACGATGAATGGTCTCGAGGATGCAGTTAGGCAGTAAACAACATCCCATCAAAGTCGAACGCAATTGACGCATTAAAAATAAGGGAAGAGGAGGCATTTCCTGTACCATCTTAGCAGAGGGGGAAATTTCTTGGGCGAGGATTTTGTAGTACCAGTGTTTGCAATGTAGTCTGCTGATGTTGTGGTTGCCGCACGTTGATGCCAATGTTTACAATACACCTTGTACGTGAGAAGTCGAGTGCACCATGTTCATAGATACTTGTCGGTTCTATCCATCCTCCGTGGTTTGAGGATCACTGAAATCGCCTGATAACCCTTCATTTCGAAGGTGCCTGAATATCGTTCGGTAGCTCCCACGTCTTTGATTCCTTGCGCCACAACAAGCTGATGCATCAACATTCCCAACATTACTGAAGCGCTTACGGCAGTTCATTTCTACCTGAACAAATGACGAGTCGTACAGTCGGCTGATACGTTGTGAAGTCTGTTTCGATGGGTCTCCAAGTCATTTTTCCAGTCAGAAGTTTTCAACCTGATATCAACTGTTTCTGCCGGTTATGCACACGCAAGAATTTGTTAGTTGAATATAACGTTGGGCCTTAGTTGTCCAGAAAAAATGGTCGCAGCAGACGACAACAGAAACAGTGGTTGTATAATACACCCTTAGCAAAATTTGCAAAATCATAAAGAAGCCGTTAGCCCTACCTCAATTATGCAAATGTATGTATCGTCAGTGAGGCAAGATGCATTAACAGATTAATGGATTTGGACTGGTTGGTTACAGGCACACTCTGCCGATGACGGGCTTAGAATCATTGACATATTTACTCTTCCAAAAACAGATTTTCAGGGATAAACGAATTTTCTGAAACTCTCTGATCTAGAGGCTTAGAGATTTGAAGCCATGCAGCTGATGATTTTAACAGCCATTGACACATTTTGTTACATTGTTTAATTTGAAGCTAATTTGAAAGCATCATGGCAGTTAGGACCAGAACATTGCGAATTTCGAGACATTAACGGATATAGATATATTAACGGACGTAAGTTGGTGCACTAAAGAATTTAAAGCCATTAATAAACTTTGTGGCATCGAAGTCTAGTAGCGTTGAAGGATTTTGAGAAAAGAATTTGGAAACGTTAACGAAGCTGTGCCTTCCAGCTAATCAAAATCAATAATTTAAGTTTTGTTAGCATATGCTAGCTTTTAGGTCAAACGACATTCAACCGTTAAAATTTCAGGAGAACATGCGTTCTCGTCTTCGCTCTTTTTTGGCAACACCGAAGCTTCTCACACATTTGACTTCGGAATTCGTCGAAGCTTGGCTAAGCAGCTGGCCTTAGATATGTGAGCGTCTGGCACGATTCGTTTGAAATAAGCATAAATTTACTGCCTATCCAACATGATAGTGTGTAAAACCCGGAATGATCAGGTTAGATTTGTCTGCTGCAACAAAAAACGTGCAAAAATTTAACAATGGCATGTTCTTGCTAGACGAGGTTAACTGAAAGCAGCATTCTCAGATGGCGGAAAGAAATTTCTGCCTTTGCAAAACGTCATCATTCTCGCTACAGCAGAATTAGTCAGGAAGAAGATAACTAGAAGTTCATCTGTGAGTAAGCATCGTGCCAAGGTGGGATCTATCAGTGGTAGGCACGGTCCAGGAACCTCTTCAGTGAGCTGCACGAAGGCCAACAGCCAATGAAGATAGCTGCCATACTGCATTAACTGAAATCGCCGATGGACGCGAGAAAAATCCCGCTGCAGGGCTTCCGCGCGAACATTCATAGGTATTTGGAAGCGCTCATAGCTGAGTAAGTGCTAAATATGTGCTTGATCCGGTTTGCACCTCACTAGGTTTCGATTAGACGCTGGAAGGCTTGATCCGACCAGCATTTTGGCGTATTCCAAAAACGTACTTGAATAGTGCACTGACGTTCACGATTTTGTCGTGCCCATGCCTCGCGAGATAACGAGGTCACCTTGATAAAACAGCAAGCAGTAAGACGCATATGCAAGCTTGATTGTGTAATATCGACTTAAAGCGAAGATCATGCAGTTCGAGCAGTGAAATTCAAAATCACCTATAGATGAGAACATATTAAATTAGTCAGTCTAATCTCAGGTAAGAAAAGTTGAATGACGATGAGCTACGAAAGCTTGACATGGAACGCAAGAAGTAGTAGAACTAGCAGACCGGAACTTTTGAAAGTAAAACTTTGAAAAGGCAGACAACGACTATTGACATGAAGAAGTTGAACAATTAAGGCCATCTTAATGAAGACAATCCAGTTGTTTTTGTCGCTCAGCTAAAAGACGGCTTTACGTTGGGTGTTTGAGCTGCTGCTTGAATTCCAACCAAAGGACACCTCGGTCCGATGGGAGTCCCAAAAAGAACTCGTACGGTTGAATGACGCAAACACAGAACGGATGTATACGAGTATTTTTATGCTGGCGTCTAAATGTAAGGCGGAATGTGACCAGTGTCACCGCAGTCTCGGCAGTCACTTGCATAGAGATGACTGCTGAAAAGAGAGTTTGTTCAATGGATTCCTTACACACATTCCAGGGTGGTTGCGCTATTCTGACAGACCAGAATGGTCATGCAAAAGTAACAGTCTAAAAAGGAATACTTCCTCAAAGTTTGTTCCGCTAACACACTCTAAAACAGAGGTGGCAGTGAAGGAAAGAAGAGACCTGATCTTCAACGAGTGAACAAGCCCCAACTTAGCAGAGCAACGAATTTACCTGATACCTTAATTATTGGATGGAGGCTCAAGTAATAGGCCGTGAAGACATTAAATAGCACCAGACAATGATCTAGCAGCGACAGAAAACGAAATGAATGAGGCAGCTTATAAAGTAAACGAAAGAGCACAGTATATCCAACAGGAAGTAATAGAACTCGTCTCAAGCTAGATAATGAATGGCAACAGTAGCTCTGGGAATGCCAAATATAACCGGATGACCATGCTACTCGTAGCTGCTGGGAAGTAATACGAATGCCAGTGGGCAGCTGGATATAGAAGAATAAACACAACTGACTGGTCGAAATGAGTGACCTTCAAACAAAACCGTACAATTATCAAACTGTTATCATCACCTTCCAGGCAATTTGACGGCCCAAACATCACGACCAGTCGCCGAAGAAAATAGCGAGCAAAAGTGCAAACGCCACGCTACGCTATATCGGACACCTGCGAGGTGGCCTTGAATCGATCAACAAATGCGCTAGCACGCATTGATGCGCCATCAAATAATTCAACACCTAGGGGCAGTTGAGAAACTATATTGTTCTCTTTGTAGCACTGCTAAGTGGTGCATCTTGTTTTCTTCATTTCGTTTAATTAGCGGTTGTTGTTGCTGCTTCTTATCTTTGCGTCGTAGTATAAAAAGCCTCAAAAATGTCCTGAATCCCTGTCCGATTCAGTTATCCAAGTTTCAGGAATCGTTGTACAGCTCCAGTACGAGCTGAATCTATTTTGTTGGCCATCGCAGAATTTGTGTAAAATAAGAGGTCGATCAAGCAAACCAGTCCAGGATAGAACCGAAAGGCCAGTTTGCTCTCAGTTTTGAAAGCAAAACCATCTCTTAGAAGATAAATTTCTCCACCTTCCAATCAGAAACAAAAGAATATGACCAAACAAGTATAACAGCGCTTTCACAAAACTAATAACCTCGTCTCGTCCACCGTTCGTTTGTTGTTTTGTTTGGAGCATGTGAACCTATATAACCGGAAATTGATTGACAATAAATAACACTACGGCTTCTTCGCGAACTCTAACATCTACGGTATTGACATCTACAGTGATTCTTCACTTCAGACCGTATTTGGCGAATGTTACACACAAGAAGGAAGCTAATCTATTTGTTTGGGGAAAAAATCGGCGCGAGAACAAATCAAGTGCACACTGCAGCGATGCAGTTCATATTCAAAGCCATTCTTGACTACAGTGATAATAAGAGACTGTTTCCACGCTGAGGTCTCCATTATGGAGAAATACCTGTTTATGTCAGTTAACACTGGTTACGCGGAATGTGCAAATTTGCACTTATGAGAATAACATTTATTATTTTTATGAATGATTTGGAAATGAAATATGTCGACAAACGATTTGCGTAAGCAATCTAATAATAAAAAGTAATAAATTATCAGTGATAATTAACATATTTGAATGTAGACATTTAATCTCAAAGACGAATGCAGAAATGGCTCGATAGCGTTCGATTCGGGGATCTCAGATTGGCTCTGCTTCTGTGCCATCGATGAAGCCACGATTCTCACTGTCAACATAAATATATTGCCCCAACAGCCTCGAGATTTCACCACCCTGAAAGTTTTTTTCATATCTCATTTCATTTATTTCATCGACACAGGACAACGGCCAACAGCTTGCCTTTTGATACATCATAGATTTCATACATCACGTACGCCATGCGATTGCGTCAGCTCTGTTGTACGGCAACTTATCCATCTTTGCTCCACATTAGTTTTATGGATTTTTCACGTATAGCCAGTTGATTCTTTCAGAAAGGCCACGGGTAGCTACAGTACTATTAAAGAATGAACTCAACTTCTCTTCTTACTATCAAGCAGTTCAATGAATCATAAGCCGGCTCAAAAAGATACCTATAACACCGATCAAGAGAAAGGAAGCGAATTGTTTTTTCGAAGGATGCTGTCTTCACCCACTGCTAGCACTTATATAGGCGCGTTTTCTGTGGCATAAATTTATGTTGCGAGTTTCACGTTGATAATAAATGCGTAAATCCTCGCAGAAAATTATTTCGACACAAAATCTTACATCATAATATTCAGCCAGAAAACGGAAGTGAATTATATCATAAATTGCATACTTAAGAACGTGAAGCAAAACAAGTGCAACATATAATTTCATACGCACAACTAACTGCATGATGAAAACGTTAAGAACCAGAAATTATGCCCCTTTATCACGATATCTGTATTTCCAATTCTCGTAACCTTAGCAATTTTACAAATGATTGCAGTAGCATTAAAAATGCTGCCAATGAGTTCTGAGCAGCCGATTGCTTGAACAAATCCTTCATTTAAAAAAAAAAAAAAAAAAACTTTTTCGGTCGCATCCAACTGGTTATAGAGGGAAATTAAGCCATAAATTCATAAGAGTTATTCAGAAGTGAATGACAGATACGGTCAGGTTATTCCAAGGTCTACATAGAATACCGATCAAGTTTCATTGCCATAACCCTCTGCAGTCAGAAAGTTGAAACTATCGGGCAAAAAGACAAATTATCAGGAATTCAGGGAAGACTTTGCATTATCAAAACTTTCAGAAAAGTGTTGAACATTTCATAGAAAGCACAATAAACGGATTTGCATAAATTAGAAAACGTAATATTTAGAGTAAATTTTAGTAGCAAGAATTCTTCAGAAATGACTGAATTCTTTCGTGTTGATGCATTCATGCTTAAAATTAATTACTCTACGACTGTCATAAATTTGATTTGAAGCATAGACTGAAATTCGACTTTCGCCGCAAATATTAATATATTACGAGTTTCTAACCCCAATAACCCACTTCCTGATAAAATTTCTTATCGCAGTGAACATTAAAATTGAACAATGGAATACAGCTGTGAAAGCAACACCTTCATTTGCAGCATTTTTGCACCTTTTCCCATTTCAAAATAGTGCGATGTCCAAAAGAATCTCCATCAAAAGAAGATTTAAAAAACCTCCTATATAATTTAAAGTTCCATGCAACATGCACGTTGCTATTGGAACGTCGAAAAGCACCGTAAGCATTCTGAGAACAGGTTTACCTTATCAGTGTCGAGCGTTATTGTATGCTGATCGATCAAATTGCCAACTTTCACATCGAGAAACATTCCATTCGCGGTCGAATATTTGTTCGTTGAAAGCACCTGCACAATAAATTTTTAAACGTTTTTTTTCACATCACACCTTTGCATTGAAATAAATTCGTTCCGCTCGTCTTCTCCAGTGACAGAAGACACTTGCAAGAGAGAGTCGAAATAAAACTCACAATTGTTGTGAGCAGCCCATTTTTGGTCCTGACTTTATAGCATTATACTGTGCACTCAACGAACCATCAGGAGTAGGATGAGAAGGCGCCTTCAGAAGTGTATAGAGGGCAAATAATGAGTCGATAAATGACTTGTTTGCGGTTCGGAATGAGATAACATGGAAAACAGAAGCGACAACTATGAAAAGCCAACGGCGTAAAAAAAGATTCTGCTTGGAGCAGATTGCTTTTCCGGAACTCCTTTTGGTTTTTGTCAAGACACCAACTTAGATAAGGAGACATAGGGATTTCCGATGGAACTTCCATGCACAAGTGCACAAAAAAAAAGTTGAATTTTACCTGAGCAAGGCTAAATTCAGCAATCGTTTCCCGAGTGGAAAGTCTCAAAAATTTGAGTCCATATTTGTTGACTGCCAATAAACACTCTCCAGTGTTCTTATCGCCATCGATAATATTACGCATATAGAAGAATGTTGATCCGAAAAGCGGCCATTTCTCTAGTAACTCTGAAAGCCACTGTCGAAGTTGATCGCATCTGTTTCAGCCAAATGATTCGAGGATTCAGTGCCAAAGGAGTTGATACACTTGCAGCTTTCGCGATTTCAAACAATAGAACGAGCAATTTCATCAGCTGCCAACAAAGAATGAGAAATGTGCATTAAAGCACTCATTTTCTTGCTGAATAGAACATTCGTAGAAATTTTTCCGTAAAAGACTTGCTTAGTTGCATATTTTCAGCTATGACGGACTATGAAGTGCAATCCTAGATATAAGCGTGCGATATTTTTAGGCTTCCATTAACATATTCGACACCAACAGAATAACTTGAACGTTGATACAGAGTGGATACGGTGTAAATTGTGCCCATCATGCCTCCTGATATCAGCAGTTCCCAGTTGAAACTGCTGAAGAGATATGCACATGGACTGCATATACAGAGAGATATCCACATGCAAGCATAGAGACAAATGAATATGGAAGCCTAAGGACGAGGTCACCGAAATGCTTATTACAATTGCAAATTGGCAAATGCACCTGAAAAAGGTAATCGTGGAATGCTCCAGCAAAACTACAGTTTTGAATTTATGTGGCTTATGGCTTCTTTAGGACACCCAACAGGAAAATATTTATCTTCAAGCTGTCAAAAACGGCGATCAATCTAGTGAAGTAAACTCCGCATAGTCAGTGGGGGAGGAGGAGAGGGGTTAATTCCCCTGCTTGCCATGCGTATTCCACTAGCCCCAATTGTCTCTCTGACTCTGAGGATTTAGTTCCATAATTTTCTCGGCGTAGCTCTGAGGATAATACTCTGAGGATAATTTCATAATTTTTTTCTCGGCATAATGAAAAAATCTGCATTATAAGAACAAGTTAGTGGAAAAGCGCATCAAAGGAGCTAGCACGATTTGTGCTTTCACAAAACCGCCTAACAGACCAACAGGTTTTACAAATTACGAATAAATATGCAAGCGTTCATGACGACCATTCAAATTTTTATCGAGTTGGCTGTTATGTAAAACTTTCGAAGTAGCGAAAAATTATTCCGCCGGTTTTAAGGTAGATAGGGATTAAAAAATACATATATAAACTACCTATAGGTATATTAAATCCTTTCATGCTGAAATCAGGAAACTGAAATCTGTTGAGGGGGGGGGGGACCGTATGAACTATTTATATCCACAACACTTCGTAACTATATTTTCAGCATTTACCGAGTAGGAACTACGGGACTGGCAAATATAAACGACCACAGACGCAGGCGCAGAAACAAAACTCACAGCGGCGCGCATAGACATCTACGCGAGCATACATGCGCATATACAGCCTCATATATGCAAAGTATAAGAATCGATGGCTAGTTTTCATGGCTTTTGAAAAATTACAAAAAAGTGGGAAGAAAAGTTGCGAATCCTCTCCTTCGTTCCTGTATCGAGAAAGTATGTATGTGAGCACTCACAACAACACCCATCATGATAGGCTTCACACATGGAAAAGTGCTGAAGGGAATGAAAAACTTTAGTCGAGCTGTGTGACAAACTTTTCCTTCTGTGCCTTAATTTCCGCTTCAAGTAGACGTTAATCCATTCTAAAGAATAAGAAAATAAAGCAGTTCAACTCTCACCCAAGAACGCGGCTCTCGCTTCAACTGGCGACATATTTGGTTCAATTTCGACCAATTTTCTATTGATTCTCTCAGCCCATTGTTCAGCGGGACGTCTCGTGATGATTGATCTCGGTAGAAGACCTAGCACATTTTGTCTGCAAATTTACTTTTTTTACAGGTAGATATTCTTCTTTTTTTCACTCAGACGTTTGTCAACCCTCAACTTAAAGACACACGTAACGAATGTGACCTCTCTTCATGCGTAGAGATCATTCTCTAGCGTCCGAATGCCAATTTAAAAAATCGTCTTATTCACTAAAATGTCATTCCTGGGGTCAGTAATCGAACAGCACACAATGCCTTCAATAATTCCATTGTACAATATATCCCGTGCATCTAAGCAGCAGTGCAATCAGGTGCATAGCGCAACGATCGGAAGGAGCTCTAGCATCAGCGATTTCATAAAAGCTCTTTGAGAAAGGTCTCTGATGGATAGCGAAGTTAAATTTTGCCCAATATCAGTCAGAGTCCAAATTAACTGTCATAACCCACTTCATTGTTGACAAAGTTTTCGAATACAGCCCATCGAAGTAACTAAGCAAATATTACGATTATCACGAATAGTGCTTTTTGTTAAATATCATAAACGTCATCATGGAACCTGCAGCATGAGCTCGACCTTGACTAATGTTCGTATAGTATTCCCGGAAGTCCTTAGCTACAAGGTTCTTGGACTGGTAGCAAAGGCTGGACTGGAAGAAAAGGCCTGTATATTTCTGTGCTATGACGCGATAGTGAATGAACGCGAAAGCATGAGGCGAACTTGAGGATTTCAACTCGACTGAGAAAGAACGAAGCCAAGAAACGAGCAAGTGAGACGGAACACACAATAAACAGATAACATTTCATGTTGTAATATACTAAACTCGTTTGTGCTTCATCGCAATTATTTACCATTACGCCATAGAATTATAACTAACGAAAATACACCAAGTATATATATATATATATATATATATATATTATATATATATATATATATATATATATATACGAAAATTTTCTTTAGAAAATTCTTTCCTGCAAAAATGTTTAGGTTGGCTAAACAATAATGAAACGGCGATTTCCACAAATTATTGAAAAGACCCGCAATGAGACTTACGGTGAGACAACTGAGGGTCCATCCTTGTCTGAGAGATGCAAATATGCTCCAAGGCGCGCAATGTCGTCCTGGAATAAGTTCAAACATCAATGTTTCATTTGACCAAGGTGATTGATTCATTTCGCTGCTGCCCAATTAACTGCCGGAAATTAATGCTCAGCTTACTCCACCTATTTCAATACGCTTCCCAAATCATATTGAAAAGCACGGTTATCTCAGTAAATTTTGAAGCAAAGTCTAGTCGATAACCGAATGATGAAAACGCAATTTAAGGATGGCAGTTACGGGGAAAAATTATAAGTTGTCATCCAGGAGGATAATTAAAGCTGTTATACTCATTCCAGGGCTAAACTGTGAAATAATTTTATAGGATCAAGTTAGCAGTGCTCAAGATTATACGACTCAAGTAGAAAAATATCGAATCATAGTCGAAGCAAAATATGAGCTCGACTAAGAAGAAATTTCATGTTAATGTTTACGTAAAAATTTTAACTTCACTTCCATGAGCGCAGTGTTATATGAGATGTTGGCGTTCGCCGCTATAGTTGGCGTTATATGAGAGTAAGTAAAAAATGTTGGCTTAACTTTTATTACTCAGATGCAATTTTTATTTAACTTTGTTTTTTTTTTTTCGTGGATTCTATTATAAGTTGATTGGTCGATTGAATCGCCGTTTTTATGTGGCTTACCAAGGTTGCATTCGTAAAGTGCACTACGGCGATGTGCACGTGTTTGAAATCTATCTCTCTAACTGTCTGATCGGTAATTTCAACTTGAGAACCACTGAAGCTGGCGCACAAAACTTGGTACGTGTGATGAACATTATAGGTTCATTCTCGCCATAACCATTTTCAAATTTATATGTGAACTTAAAAATAAGGAATATTTATTTGAATACATCTAAAAATTTGCACCCTCCGTTTCGCACCTGTCAAAATGTAAGAAAAAAACCAACGTCACCCGTTTGTAGAAGTTTGGACAAGCAATCAAAGCAATTCAACGAATGCATTATGGGACGGTATTTTATTATTTGTAGGCAATTCATGCAATTGATTAGTATGGTGAGCGGAAGTGCAAAGCGGTGCATAGTGCCAACACCTTCACGCATCTTTTCACTCGTTGTTTTTTACTGCAAATACAATGCTGAATTTTTCAAAAACTTCAAAATGATGTAGGACAATCTATGAGAGTTATATCTCATTGACGGCATTTATGCATCTTCACTCTTTAAGCATATTTTTTATCAGTGCTTACCACTTTCTGAAATCTCACTTAGAATAATCCAGCCAAAAGCTATTCATAAATTTCATTTATTTTTCAATATGCTTTACTTATTTTTCAATATTATGATGCACATTTCCGTGTAAAAATTTCGGTACTCTCTGCAACGAAAGAAATGAATAAGTGCTCACCAAAGACGCAGCGCTCAATGATGCCGGCTTCGGAGCAATTAGAAGGCCTTCGATATAATCGGGTACAACCTTCAAAAAAGCATTTTCATTTTCTTTTTTCATCAGAATAACCGCATCGGAAGATTTCAATACATTAAAAACATTCCTACTGAAACAGTGAACTTTCTTATCGGAGCAACAAGGGATTAGAGTTACCTGGAAGAACATCACATCGATATACAAGTTGTTATCGAGTCGGAGCGGATGAATCCAAACAGTACGTTTTAGCAACAGGAAATAATCCTTCTTCTGATGCTCTAACTCGGTGCAAACATCGAGTATATATTCATCATTCGATAATAGTTTCATCGTACTCTCTGAAAAAGAGGCCAATGCAATGAGATAAATCAGCGCTAACCTTTTGCAGAATTATTTAAGAACAGCCTGTTTTCTAAATTGCTAATGAATATTAAGTTCTCATTTATCGCAAAGAAAGACCCAACAATTGTGCCTAAGAATGAAGAGGAAACGACGGAGCATTTAAAAAAGTCTAAAAGTGGAAAACAATTACGCTTACATTATGACAACTCCACTTTCCAACATTTTTCATTTCCGCTTCATTTAAATCAAAATGCGCATAAATAAAAGTTGCACTGTGCAAAGAAAGGGCAAAAAGAGGAACCTGATTCGAGTATATAGCAAAGGCAAAATTCTTGTTGCTCGGCAGGGCTACGTATATTGAGTTCCATGCACAACTCCTGGATGATTTCCTCGGCAACCGTCACTGACTTTGTGTTTAAGACCTTTTTATGCCCTCCAGGCAAATGATAAAGTTGACGCTTCAGATTCTTGCCCATCTGAATCAGTATTGACTAAGAGATAAGACAAAAGGACAAAAACGTCAAAAAGATAAAAAAGGGAAATCGGAGAAAAACAATCAATAAAAAATATTTCACCGTTGTAGCCTCGATTTCACGACCACTGAGAAGGAATTTTCTACCACCATATTTGAACGTCTTCGCAAGATTCTGAAGGCAAATAAGAGCAGTACCTGAAACGAGTTGCCGGTTACGAACACCACAAAAATATATTTTAGTGCAACATTATCCATTTATATTAGTAAAACTGGAACTCTTAGCTGTATAGCTAAGTCATGTTGACTAGTTGCAAAGTTAGATGAAGGCTGAAGAAAGAAAATCAAGCCGTCAATGCCAATCATCAAAATCTATGAGGACTATCAAAGAAACCTAAAAAGACGTTACCCGCTTACCATGATAGGCTCTCCGTGGATCGTTAGCCATATCGGCGAGGTATTTGAATACATATGGCTTCAGCACCTGAGAGCAATCAAAATATGCGGTGAGAATAGAGAACAGCCGCCATCCTTTTATTGAGCTGTCCGTGCTGCAAACAGATTCAAAAAGATTTTTTTGCAATGACATCCGGCTGATCACTATAGTGACAAAAATATAAGTTGTTATTCATAATGCTTCCCGCTTTATGAGAAATTCTCTTCAAACCTCGTTTTTCTTTCTGAAAATACCCTTCGCATCTGTATGCCTCGCTGAACGGATTGAGAGATTGCGCTTTCATGTTTCAAAAAATGTAGTTACGCAGGTATTTGCCTTAAATGCAAAATAGCGTAAGTGACGCTTATAAAAGAAATCATATGAAATGAGTAATTTCCTCGTGCTTATGATAAATTGGTTCAATGAACGTTGCTTCACATCGATCAATCCCTAGTATACGCTAGCGTGAATGTTGCACATTACTGCAGTTCTTCGTAGACGTAGATACTGCGGTGAGAAATAGTATCACATAAGAATGAATCGAAGAAAATAGCTGAGCTAATGCGACAACAACCCCAAAAACAACCACAAGGCTAAGGCGGTGAAGAAGAAGAGGAATAGCCATTAGTGATCAGTAAGCCTGATTGAAGCAGAAAATGACCGACTCATAAAGCAGCTTTTTCAAAGCAGATCCACTAATGAATATGCAATGCTTGCTTGTTCATTTGTTTATGTCATATTTCTTAAAATTATATTTGAACTTAGGGTACAACGAATAGTGGTCAACATGCGACATACCGAGGGCTCTTGTTGTTCGTTGTTTGTCGAATGATCTGACAATAGACCTCATCGCGCATTGGTTGATATTGATGGCAAATCATAAGAAGTTCATAAACACAATCGGTCAGCGTTTGGCCTCTCTTCAAACTTTCGTCGCCCATATAACGCATTATACCTAATATAGTTGAAAATATCGTATGTGAACTTAATCACTTTAAATGATAAAATGAAAACTCTCAATTAAACGCTTTAAAAAACTACTTCCTGCTAAACGTCAACATATTGATTTTGTCGTACTTGGTACTTGTGTAAAAACGAATAACACTTCGTGTTGCGACCAATTAATACTAATGCAGTGGTACTGCACATGAGTTCCACAGTAATAAAAATAATCAATAAATTATGGGAAACTTAATCATGAGATCGCAAATTTTAATAGCAATGTACAATTTTCAAGACCTAAATAACTTGTTTGTCATTACTGAACTCAAACGTGATGCCGAAACGTTTCATAGAGCTACGGGATAATATGGAATAAGCTTTGCTGGGTCTTTTTCCGCTGCTCGAAGCACGCCCTAATTAAAAACAATTCAACGAACATAAAAATGATTCTTGAGCAAGCTTATCCGCTTCGCTGCTATCAAGGCGAAGAAGTGAATGAGATATCGGTCGATCTGTATATTTGACTTTGTCTGCGATATCCTTCCAAGTCCAATCCTTCTCTACAAGAAAAATTTTGTTTCGAATGAAGTACACTTAAGGTGCTTTCAAATATTAGCACATTTCCTCAAAGGTAACAAGACGACGGTAATTTCACGCACTTCTTACGACATCAGTGTATCAAATCCACTGTATTTCGACTTCGTATCAGTGGACTATAAGACAACTTGCATTGCAGCGACGCAACTGACTGACTAGTACCACAAATGCTGCCAATTCACAGAAACAAGAATCTGCTTATATTAGTGCCGATCCTTGAAACCAATTTATCTTCCTGCATCCTTTCGTTTGCAAAGTTGTAGAAATTTAAGAAATCTTCCTGAAGAGCAGAAGCATTGCTTAACTTTTGCATAGCACTGTTGATTCAAGTCGTTTTTCGAACTCACTAAAAGAAAATCTGAATGTTTGAAAAAGAGTAAGTGGCATTGAGAAAGCATTACTTTTGCGTTGCGCTGTGAAAGAGTCTCCATTGATCATATGTTTCGGCCTTCGAAAGTAGAGCATCGCGAATTGCATCATCGTATACTTTCCATCTCCTCTACCCTCAGCATTCGCCGTTGCATCCATGTCAAGTGATAAATGCTCCCCATACTCCTGAAATTTTACAATTTCGCATCTTGCATATAAAAACAACTAACACTCCTAAAGCATTTCTTGAAGCCTGATGAAATTAGTAAAAAAAACAACAAGAAACTTTCCTATAAGTGAAAATATTTCCGAATTATAACCAATAAAATAGGTATACTACCCGATCAGTCGCCTCTTGCGCTCCCAGAATTCGTCAGTCAGACTTGATGTCGATTCGCCGCTTAATCTTGTCGATGTGGCGGTCGTTGTCGAAATGTAAATTCGACACATTCCCGACAATTCATGATCATATCCAGCTCAGTTGCTTTCACAAGGTTTCCTTTTAGAGGAGAGAAAATTCTTCGCTCGAGCTCCACGTGAAAAAAAAAAATCACAGCCACAGATCTAATGATATACGATCAGCCTTCTGCTGACTCAGCGAAACCCGAGCTGTTCGACCGTTGATGTCACTCGCCTTTCAAGTTAAATCTGGCGCACTTAATACGACTATGACATTTCTTCAGTTTTTCACTCCCAATTTTAAAATCCTACTATCATACTTTAATATGCATATTAGAATTAGGAGCTGAAAAGTTTCATATATTCAAAACTTCAAAGCCAAATAAACAGTGGAACGACACACCAGTACATGCTCTTCTAGTTCAATCCATTCACTATTTACACAGGCTTGCTCATCAATCTATTTTGATTAAGCGGATGTGCTGGCCGATATTGTTGCGGCTGGCCGATATTAAATCGTCATGGTGAAATTTGTATTGTAAAACTAATCGTATATGCACGCATTTAGAGCCTTGGCTAACTTCCATGCAACACAATAAGTGATTGAGAGAAGGGTATTCATCAAACATGCGAAAGACAAGATGCTATTTTAGTGAAATCATCCTAAAAGTAGATTCACTCTTATTGATTTACGCAATTATGGTCGTCGTTGTGCAACTCGATTTCAAGCCACGCGCTTACAGTAAACGACCAGCTCACTTCTATCGATGACGCTTAACAACACGTTCAATTAGTGCGATTGTGCGGTTGTTTCAGTATGCCATCCAGTATGCAATATTAGCAGGAACTAAGAGTAATGGTATGAAAAAACCAAAAATGCTTTTTATTATTTTTCTATTATAGAGAAGAGATGCTACAAAAGAGAGACACTCCATGAAAGCAATAGCAGCAGCACTATCCGTGGTCGTGATCGATGAACTAGTAAAAAATTTCAATGAGTGTTTTTAAATTGTACGAAAATCGTCATTGTTTAGCTGCGATATCATGAACTGTATTGAATGTAATGGCAATCCTATTGAGCAAGGAAGAATCCCTTCATTGGCACATAGAATGAGCGTTATGAACATAATTAATTATTCGTACATAAAACAAATTCGACGAATTATTATTGTCACGCTAAAAGAATTACATGGCATTAGCGTGACAATAGAAAGAACTCTCGAATTGTATAAGAAGCGCCTTAATTGGCTGCATTCTATTAGGGCAGATAAATAGATGCGTTTGCAACATATACAAACAGCGAACAAAAGAATCTTATCGTGAAAGATAATGTCCCATAAAGCAATCACTGCATACCACTGCATCTAATACGAAAACAACTAATTGTTCTGCGAGATATACAGAAGTTTATCACTGCGAAACTGCATGATGCGATTTGCAAATGTAATTGGACAGGTAAATACCTCGATCACTGAAGAATACTTTTCGCAGGTGAACAATTACAACAAAAATGAACTTTTTTATCGCTTGCGGAATGCATTTCTCGAGTGCTATGAAAAAAAAATTCAAAGAAATCAGACGAGCTTTTTTTCTATCGCAATGCAGTTTCATGAGTATGGCGAGCCAATACTATTCGGCTATCATTCGTAAATCACAGAAGCGCAGCAAATAGATGAACAGAACTTTGTTATGAAGATCACTTATTGGTGACGATACATAGGTTGTGGTGGCTCCACCTCCTCATACCGCCAAGGTGGCCAACGAAAACTCATGCAGCAACAGTGAATTTTATAATATTTTTGCTCATCCGATCCATAGCGATTCGCGTAAATACTTCGCTCGTTTCCGTAAGTACCACCTTTCGTCAACGGCATCGGTCCACCGGGATAACCACCACCCGCTGTACCAGCTGTGTTGCCACCGTATGAACGAGATTCGTGATGGTAGCTACGCTGATGGGAATAGCCACCAGCTGGTGCAGCGAAAGCGTCGCCATGTGTGTCCTCGTAGCTGAGCGTTTGCGCACGGCCACCCTCAGATTTTGGCCCGTAGATATCATTCGGCTTTGGCGCTGGAGCAGTACGCTTTGCGCGTTGTCGATCGTCGGAGAAAAAACCCATCAAGTTGTGTTTTTTTGATGAACCACCACCCGAACGTGGCGACATTGCTTGGAATTTGGATTGATGTGAGGGCGGATAGCGTCTCGCTGGAAGTGTGGCCGACTCGTCTCGATAATTACGTATAGAACGATCGAGGGCACCCCAATCGTATTCGGCCGCCACACGCGATGAATAGGCTTGCTTCTGACGACTGTCCACCGGAGACAGCTGATCGAGGTATACATCCTCATGGTAGACCGGACGTGGCTCGTTTGCGAATTGTGTGCTCACGTTGAGGTACGGCTGGTATTCGTAATTACGCTTAGGCGCCGTTGTATGTTGGTAGGCAGTTCGTTGGAACGCACGTTCGTCGACGTCGTCCAGGTAGTCATCCACTTGGAAATCCCTTCGATTATCTAAAGAGCGTGACCTATGCGAACGCTCTACTGGGCGATCGAAGAAATAATCATAGCCCGAATTATCGTACTCTCTATACGGCGGGCTGACTTGTGAAGGCAGTCTGCCCTGTGATCGCGAACGCCGATATGGGTCCATTATGCAGTTGAAAGGCGCCACTTAGCGAAATCGACAAATGTTCTCCGTGCAAAACAAATCAGCGTTAAAAAGACGAATGAGATCAGTTCGTTGTTTCTTTGTACAGGTGACGTGTCGAATTCGTGAACTGATGTCGTTGTGAGGCGAGTAATAAAGAAAACTGTGCTCCGTGGTCACTGGAAACAGGAAGGCAGCCGAATCAGCTCTGACTAGGAAGCTTGGTAATGGATGCGAACGTAGAAGTAGTTAAGTTGCCTTAGAAAACTTCAACGCACACAACACTCGTGTACAGTAGCATTGCGGTGGAATGCGCCCAAGGCGTAAGGGGAGAAAGAAGACGCAACGACAGCGACGACTATTTTGTCGAAGAGCAGCGAAATTAGTCGGTCAATGTGAACTGGACGAAATTGGGAAGGACAACGGCACGCACACCGAACAGCGATCGGTGTGTGGCTCTGGGGTGTGGGAACCGGAACCGGTCTCTGCTGATGTTGATGGTGATGATGGTGGTGTCGTTGTTGCTGCTAGTTGCACACGGGCTATTGAAGACGCCCTTCTGCACACCGCAATTTTCTTTACACTACAGCGCATTATCTCTCGACGACGATGAAAACTTCTTCGCTTCGAAACGCATCGCAATCTCTTTTCGCTAGCATTGTACGTGTCTAACGAACGTCGAAACGACGCAACTCATTTCAATTCGATACGCTAAAGGCCACCTCCTTGCGTCATTACGCAAGAACACCTCAATTTATTATGAAGCAACATAAAATCCTCCAAATTCTATTCACACTGTCCGGATGGAGGAAGTTCCCATTTTTAACGAAATATTTTCGTTGAAAGTGAAAAGAATATTAACTCATCAACTTCTTCGAAAAATATGGACTTGGGTGTACTCCAAGACCTTAAACTGTTTATGGCAATCATCAATTCCTTTCATCCTTATCAACCGAGTGAAAGACAAATGCTTTCTTCTGCTGAAAATGCTTACTCTGCACCCCAAGAATCGTCTGCTACAAGATTTCCTCTATTCGAAAATTATCATCATCCACAACTGAACAAGTTAAATGGACACCTCTATGTCTCCTCTCCCCTCCCTTGATGAAATCTAAAATTCTTTAATAGTGATATTTTTTCAGAGCGTCAGTAAATCTTTCATTGTAAGAAACTAAGCAGCTTTCCATTGTAATCGAAAATATTGCGTTTATTCGTGCTTCAGTAGAGTCAATCTATTTTAGAATGCAAGGCTACACAGTTTTTTAATTTTTCCAACGGCTTTTTCTGCTCAAATATGTTCAACACTGAGAAAAACAGAACATCCAAATAAAAATTGCAGTATGCTACATGTATGCTACACGTAAGTTCTATCGCAAAGCGATGCACCAAAGCAAAATATTCAACCTCACACGTAACTCCAATAGAAGCGCAAGTTCGACGTTCTATATCCAATCACTTAGAGCATTATAACGACTCGCGTGAATCTCAAAAATATATCCCAATACGAAGAACTACAATTGTTAGGTAAAATTTCTATATTTTAGTGCCAGCCGTGGCTAAAAACAAATATTGCTACATTTGCTGACAACCGACAATTAGGGATGTACTAGAAGGATCAGAGTATGAGCAGCATTCTTGATAAGAGCAATTTCCATTGCTTATATTGAGTTGAAAAGTTTTTCCACATCAAACAATCGAAATGGCGGTATGAAAAATGAGATGACTTCCTTTGAAAAAAAAAAAAAAACCACGAACAACAATTTTCACAATCCAGCGCTTCGAATGTGCATCTTTTGTGTGTTTTCTTTGCAATTCACATGTGTTTGAGTGAAGTTTCCCTAACTACTCACTCTGTTGAGGTGAAAAACAGTTAACATCTCCTCAAACATTCGTATAGCTTCATCATCTGTCATTTAAAAGTTTATCATCAACCATACTGAACATTCAGAAGATACTGAAAACCATGAGGAAAACTGTCAAGAAATTATAAACTTACAGCTTCATCGAACGTTGCTGACAACGAGTTCAGTTCTGACAGTGCATCGTTTGGCTGCAAACACGTTTTGAGCAACATAAGAACACTTATCACAGTTGCTCCAACATTCTTATGTAGTGCATGCGTACCGATTTTCGCTTTGTAGATGAGACAAATTAGGGAACGTTTCAGCCTAAGAAACAAGACTCCGTCGGAAAATTCGGGAAAGGGAAGTCTGCAAATTTTTCCACATCGAAATACCCAATGAAGGTCCCTCGGGAAACGAGGTTCCAGCGGCAAACTATTTTCATTTAACTTGGCATCAAAGCGAACGAGGCACACAATTTTTCCTCCAGAACATTTTAAAGTACCAAATTCGTCAGGTGTAGAAAATAAAATAAACCTTCCAGATGGAGATCCACATAAGAACTTTGTTGCAAACGGATGTCAAATGGAGGAAAAAAGATGGAGAAGACTGTATGAATTGGGATCTGGATGAATGATATAATATATGAGGGAGATGGGAATCGCATAATCCGGTTTAATTTTCACAGCGGTCAACATTAATTATGCGTGGACAAGTGGGAAGCAGGTCAATACGGTTTCAACAAGTCGCCTATTTCTGATCTCCGATCGCCATCTCCGATGTCTTCGCTACATATCCATAAACAGCACAAATACAAACATTGTAATGTCGGAATTTTTTATCATTACAATAGTTCAATGATGGGAGACAACGGCGGAGGGAGTAGAAAGCGATATCTTACCACATGCGGTTCGAGTGCTGGTACTTTCCCTTACCCAAACCAGTATGCGTAAAAGATATGTGACGTAGGATGCGACAAAGAAACGTTGTACAATCCTATATATGCGCTAATTTAGACCTGGCAGTCTTGTCAAACTTCAGCTTCCCTCACCTCCAAATCGCATCGGAACAACACTTTCGGCTATATAAATGCTCAGTACTGTCCGCTCGCATTTATCAGCTTCTTATGTAAATCACAACAGAATGCTACCTGGAAAACCAACTTTCAGCCCAAGGTCAAAATTACTAGCAGCAGCTGGTAAGACTGAAATTATTCGCTAGGAAAAGGTCGAGTCGCTTACGAGAGGTGCGTCGAGTGGCTGAACGTAATTGGCTGGTAAATTGCCATACTGATTGCCAATTTTGCCGTATAGCCAATTATCACTTGCTGGAGCGTATGAATCACTTCGGCTGATTATTTGAATTATTTCGCCCTTCTTAAAACTTAAAAGATTCGGCTCGTTTGTTATATAATCCGCAGTTGCTCGCACGAAAGTTTTAGCCTGCAAAGGTTGGCGAATTTAGACAATTGGTACTAATATGTACCCATTTGGGAAAGCATCTGTTGACAAGCATCGTTTTCACATTTCAGTTTATTCGATCATAACGGCCACATGATTAACCAGTACCACCACATGACCATCCTTTTTCAATACACACTCAGTACTACCTCACCATCGGAATACCGGTCCAGTCAGAACACCATTTTCTGCTTCCCTTACGGGAATTTTTAATCACCAGTGTGTGACAGACAAACAGATGGTCACTATAGGGTTGTTTAAAACAATCAGAGAATTCACCGATTAGAGCATCTTTTTTAGGGAAAAGTCGCCGATTTCGCATATTTTACAACTAAACTGATCGTAAAATTATTTCTGTTCAAGCGTTTTCGGTATTTCAAATTTTCTCTCTTGAAATGTGAATCAACCTGAAATTTGATAGCGATAGTTTATGTTGTAACTAGCAAATTTCACGTAGGCCTTGAAGGTTTTCAAGTTGAAAATACAGCACGGATACGCAAATCTATACGTTCGATGAGAACTGCTTTCAGTGCGAATTTGTTAAAATGTACGAAGATGCAATGCATAAAATTAGAATCTACGAAGAAGATTCACCTAGGACAGGATAGCTCTGTGGACATAAAAATTTGCCAACTTGAAGGTGTTTGCTTGAACGCTATGAATGGGCAATCATTTGGTAAATATCCTTCATCGTTTATTTACAACACATTACGTTCATTTTTCATCGCAAACAGTTTCCACCTGCGAGAAAAAAATTATGAATCTTCAACGCTTTCATATTGACTAGTTTAAGCTATGATGAGAATTTTTTTTTCTTGCATATTAAACACATTCTGTTGATAAATTATGAAGAGGAATTCTCCCATTAGATGTGAACGATAAAAATTGAGGAGCCGTTACGTGGACAACCGATCGACGACTTTCAACAAAGTTAAAAGAATGGTGAATAAACGAATCATTGGTATTATCAGCCCTCCCTTTGTTTTCAGTGAAATGCCTTTGTACGTTTGGTCTTTCAGTACATTCCAGTGCCGTTTTTAGGCGCACAGAAAACATTTTCGCTAGATATGTAATGTGCATTTATTGCTTCGCCTGTAGCAGTGAGAGTTAAACAGCTTCATTAGTGTGTATGAAAAGTGTAATGCTGGGAGCGTCCAAGTTCCCTGTGGAAACAGCTGAAGGAGCCAAATCCGTTCGTCCTCTCTAGTTATCTCAAGCAGTTTTTCTTCTCTGCGATTTACTAGATGCCATTCATTTTTCTTGCCTTCTATGTTTGTTCAAATGCCCTGTTCTGCGAAGTTGTTTATTAAATTTCAAACATTTGATTGCACGTATCGTGTGCCCCTTCCTTAAAAGAAGCTATCTCCTGAAGACCTCAAAGGGGTCGACCCTCTTGAATAAGCAATAAATGTTTTGGAAACTCTAAACGCACCAATTTTCCGACGTTCAGATAGTCGGCAAAATCTCTGAACCATTTAAACGGAGCACAGTTTGCTTCAGTGATACAATGCATTCGTTTGTGTTACTTATTTGCTAAAGATAGCAAAACGAAAATTCTGTAAAGCGACTTCAAAAAAGTTATAGATCATATTTGCGCATAAGATCTGCTCTTCATATATTCTAAATTCCTATGATTTTTTGCAGACTAATGTTAAACTGTCAACATGATACAACTGTACCTTTCCACTTCCGCTAATGTATTTTTCAATCACACTGCGAATCTGTTCGGCCTGATCGGTTCGAAACAATACAGAAAGTCCTTTACGAGTGACCAACTTTAAGTGACGAGATCCCTCGAGGTGCAGTTCTGCGATGTCGCGGTAACTAAAAGAAAGAAGAAAAGAATCTCTGGAGGAAGCGAAGCATGGAAAAAAAATTGAAGCATTTTAGTGTGATAAATTCTGCAACACCTCAAAAGTTTCTAAAATGCCTTCTGCGCAAGTTTTATTAGTGATAGCTCCGTCGCAAGGAGTTTCATCTCGATGGAGAGAAGGAGCTTTTGAAAAGTCACAAATTACGAACTGTACGTAAGATGCAAAAAAAAGCAACGCATCTTTGAATGTTTCATGCCAGATTCAATCAAAACCTTTCCCATTTTTGTACCATTCAACATTAACTTCTGCTATTTCTTCCGTGATTTTCGGCTGCAACAAGGCTGATACCAACCAATTCCTATGTTCACTTGATGTGCATAACTAATGTTGATTCGAATTAAATTAGTTCATGTAACGAGCGTGAACGTACAACATCGTAATGCCACAGTTCAGAAGAAACCTGTAAATAGAGTCGCGCAGTGAAATAAAAAATGCGCAGAAAAAGTTGAAAAACATCGCGAAAAGGTCACGCTGAAAATGAATTATTACATAACTTTTCGTTCATTTGCGAACTATTCATAATATCTTTACAAAAAAAGAAGAAATATTATGCAAGTTTCAGAATCTTTGTCACTAAACTGTTCATCAACCAGCACTCCCATCCCAGTAGAGACGAAATTTTAGTTTGCTTGCGATCTGGAAAATAGAGGAGAAAAAAATGAAAATATTAATCAAAATGAACAAATTACTCGAAATGATCGGAGATGCTGAGTGGTTCTTTAGTGTTTTCAATATTCCGCGAAATAAGTCGAACACCAGATTCACTGACGCCAAGTAATCGGTTGACGTTGTCATTTTCGCGTTCCTCAACCACCGCGTATAGTCGACAAAAATAGAGTGGCCATTTCCGCACCGTCTCAATAATATGCATCTTAACCTCGACGGCGATCTCTTCTGGATGATCCAAAGCCGCTGGTGGAACGTTATTACTTCCTGAATAATTCTGGACATTTTTTAACTTCCAACAACCTTTAAAGACAGACGAATGCGCAATGCAGATCTCATCGAGCATTTATATTACAAAAACTGTTAATAAGATGAGGAGCACCTGGTTATCAGAAGAAAAAAGTTCGCGAAAAGCAATTTAAAACACAGTATCCATTTTTAAAACATTTCAGATTTTCGCTCAATCCTGTCTTAGCTTATGCTTATGACATTTGAACATGAGTCTTCCACATTGCTGAAATGAATCACTTGAAAGCCTTACGAAGTATTTGACTAATCGCATCACGTTCATAATTTCTGATTCGATACGGTATTTGCTTCCTGCAATCAGCGATAATCTGCGCGAAGACGAGATCGATTTCCTGCATATCGTCCAACTGCTCGTATGGAAAGAACAGCTACAATCAGAGACCATCATACAACTTCAACACAAACTTATTCGCTCTTTCATACAAGTGCAACGAATCCTACCATTTCATTGTTAGAATAGCAAGTGCTATAGGTGAGAGAAAACATCAAAAAAGTTGTATTATATTGTTAGTCTGTCAATGAGATGAACGCAGACTAGCACTTTAACATGCACTGCATCACCTCATGGACAAGCGTTGAACTCTTCACCTTCCCCTCCTTCCTTTCGCCACTTACACACCTTAAAAACTCGATTAGAAACTCGAGATATCAAAATTCTGAGGAGGATGTAGAGTTCAGAACGACATTATGTCGCGATCTCTGTGGGTTTATGATCAGGTTTTGTGACAGTCGTGTAAATTAAACAACAGCCGGATGTTACATATCCGCTCCTCAACCAGTGCCTACGCTTTAAATATTCGGCTCATAATTGATATAAGTTATAAAAAGAAAAATAAAATTATGGTTTGAGAGTTTAACTAAGTAGACTGTCATTTCGAAGCTGGATCATCGTATATGCAACAGTGAAATATGCAATCTATCACGGCTGAACGGAAGTTTGTCCTTTACTTTCACATCAACTCTATTTCACGCCTTCAATAGATTAAGCTGCTCCATTTATTCAGCTGGTATTAGTTATATTTAGCCCTAATATTATCAGCTCCATTCAAATTTACTTGATGCCAAGAGGAAACTCAAGGATAATGAACTATGAAAGCAATGTATGTAAAGTGTTGATAAAAAGAGCGGAATGAAAACTTCAAATATAGCAATCGTTGATTTTCCCTTAGACCATTCAATGCCTAACTGTTCAGACCGATTGTAATATGCTGACGAACGCCACAAATGAAAACCCACCTACACACATCCAAAACGTGGCAGCACTATCGGACTTCTCGGGAGGAAGGTGGGGGAGGGGAGGGGGCGGCAAAGATCCTCCAGAGATAAGTAAACCTAGCGAACGATAAACCACAAGTGACGGATATGGCAAGAGGTAATCATCGTGCTCTACGACTTTTAAGCTTGCTTGATACGTCGATTCGACCTATTGTGTGAAGAAATCGCAAAGTTGACAGAAACGTAAAAATGCCTGTAGATATGTTTTCTTACGAAATTCTATCCCACATCACTTTAATTCAGGTAATTATAATTTCCTTGGCGTTGAAGTTCATGTTGTTCAGGATGGCGTGTGAGTTAGCAAAACAATCCAACAAATAGGTTCAAACGAGCCTTTTTCTCAGAACTCAAAGCACATTGCAACACAATAAGATTGGCTATTTCCATATTCTCCACCACTAACATCCACGTCACCTACACCTCAGCTAATGTGGAGTACAGTTTTAAGGTGCACAAAAAATGCATTGATTTGAAAGAATGTACAAAATGAAACTAATGTTACGATATGATGGTAAACAAACCTCCTTTCTGATCGTTAATATCCAAGGTTGCTTCACATATTGCACAGCAGGCTTTTCTCGACGTTTTGGTGGTGTTGCTTTCTCGTAAATATTCTTTTGAATGTTTCCAATCGGTGGAGAGGATGGTTGTTCAGGTGGCGCCGGTGTAACAGCTGAAAACACCGTTGAACCATCATGTGAACGAAATAACATTGTTTCATCGAGCTCGCAATGTATAATTCTCTGGACTTCCAACAGATTCTGAACGACCACCACTAAAACGAAGCAAAGTGATTGCTAAATGATATCGATTTCATTACGGAAAAGCTCGAATGGCTCTGTACAGCCAGCGATATCAGCTAAACATTACCTGCTAAACTATCATGATCCCCAATCTTTCGTTTTATTGGCGGCATTATCGCATACAACTCGTGGATTGAAGGATAAAAGTTTTCTGATATAACGTTTCAACTTTTTTCCATACGCTATCCTATATTTTACATTTTTTTCATCCCATGGGACAGAAAGATAACGGGGCGAGCGAGACAGAGACATCGCTACTTTAAAGTTTTCATTCGTTTCCATTCTTTTCCCTTATACCAGCTCTAAATCAAGGCTGAAGATATGTAATAAGCATCAGTTTCCTGTCGGCACCAATGCATATGACCGATTTCCGAAGGGATTCTCCGCGTTTGACGAAAAGCAAGGAGACTTAAATGCGAATTCTAGAGGTTTTCGTTTCCGCTTCCAAATGACCCTTTTCAATATTTAGGGTGATAGAGAAACTTATTGATTTTGGCCAACTCACTTGTATAGAATGCACGAGAATTCCACACATACGCTCGAATAACTTTCCTATGTTTGCATACCTGCTGGAACACCACGAGAATATAAATTCTCATGGAGTTGCTGAGCGCGAAGCCTTGATTCCTTGTTATCACTTCTGAGAACGTCAGATTCGAAAATCCATTCACCAAAATGTGATGGCTCCGGCTCTCCCGCCTTTAAATTTTATCAACGTTGAAAACCTTTATGTCATTGTTTTGATTGCCTAAACAATTTCAAACTATTTGAAAAGAATATCGCTGCTAGCACACCACCGGGAAATTATTGTTGCATGAAGAATCAATTGTGAAATATTTTTAGGAACATAACACTACAAAGTCATTTCAAACTGTAATCGTTTAGCCAAAAAGAAAGCGAAAACAATAATCTGTCGTAATTAAGAAACTCGTAGTGAGGAAGGAAATAATGCTTCTGTATGAAGAGACACTAAAATAAACCTCGTAAGCAACTCAATATAACTGTTATCAAGTGAATATAAATGAGAAATCAGCAACCTCTCAAAATAACGCTTTCCGCAGTTCGACGGCACATAGAAACGATTATGGAACACCTGCATATTACCTGCCAGACACAGTGGTCAAGATGCGAAAAAATGCGTTGAAATAATACATTGCTTTATTCGGAAGAGTGGTCCAGCATATACACATGTAAGTTAAATCTTAACTTGCGCATCTAATCACTTATTGCGAATTTGGAGGAAAAGAGAAATGGAACCTCGTATGTGGGCAGAGGAGGAACGACTGGGAAAGACGGTTCTTTTGTCTCGCTGACGGTGACCTCTTTCGGTTCCTTTTTTGCCTCTTTTTTCCTTACGACTGGCTTGTACTGAATCTCAGCAACTTCCTTCTTCGGCGCCGGCTTCACAAACCTTGTCTCCTCAACCGGCGGTGGAAGGTGCTGCAATTACTGCATGATTGAGAAGGCAGCTTACGGGAATTTTCTCCCAAGAAAGTCTATTGTCAGATCGCAGTGCGCGATAATTTTCTAAATCGAATCGACAAAAGTTTAGAGTGACGTTCACGACCCCATTGCTCATCACTCTGAACAGCATCCCGTATATGAAACGCCAGAACAATATGCAAACAGCCTTTGACTTATGATCGCATTGCGTTCCAACCTATTGATTAGAACTCGATTGTAACATAAGTCGCTCACAGCTCTTTCCTTTTCACCTCTTATCTGTGTACTTTGTAAAAATCGCCTTTCTTACCTTTTTAAGTTTTAGAAGCTTAAGTTTCAAGTTTAAGATTTAATTCAGATGCATTTTACATCATAATTGTTTCACTGCGAGGAAAAAAGCATGGGGGGAAGGGATGGGGGAAGGACAAATTAAAAAGGAGGAAATATGCAATAGAGTAGAAAATAGGAAACAAGTGATCGAGGCAAAAAACAAACCGCATGAGAAACTCCAACCAGAACAATATTAAGCTCGCATACAAGTACTTGTTCGCGTTAATTACGGTGCCAAAAACGATTATTTCTTTTATTGTGAATAAAAGTATGTTTGAAATTACACCGCATAGACAATAGGTCCATGAGTGTTTATATAAAAAAAAGATAGGCACCCACCTACGTTCACATGATTCGCTATTCTCTCACTTTTCATCAAGAATAAAGAAGTACATCCAAAGTTATAAGGTCGAAAATTTTAACACATAAAAATGTTCGATCTTAGAGAGTAAATCGCAAAAAAAAAAAAAAACTACGCAAATGGCAAGGGAGGAAGGCTGTGCAACGATGCTTTCAAAACAAAAAATTAAACTGATAAATTAAATGTGTTTCGTTTTGATTACCTTGATTTGCACCTTTAAACGTAATAAAGCGATTGCCAGTTAGCGAGAAGATCTAGATATAGATGTGCTTTCCTACAGCTTCTATGCAATCGTGCGCAACTGTCGAGTTGTTGGTAGTACGCATAAAACGAACTACCACAATCAATATTGTTTGCACTCCACATCTGTATATAGCAAGTGCTCTAAATTGCTTCGAAGATAAACTTGGATTTCAATTGTTCAACAACTCCTACGACATTCACAATAAGCCATAAGAAAACGTGCCGTAAACGCTGCTATCCGATATTAACTAAGTTTGCCAATAAAATGCCATTCATCATTCACAGCTGACAGCAGATTAACGTTCTTTGCGAGAACTGTTATAAAGCAATTAGAGCACAGTACACGAATATTTCTTGTACGAGCTCGTCGATGCGATCATGCTCGAAAATTAGCATGACTTTGAGGGATGCATATAGCCCATGAACTTTTCGACAGGCAACTGCAAATACTGAACAACAACAATTGAAATCATTCAAGTGCAGTGCCAGTAACGAAGTGAACAGTTTCCTACAGCTTACACTAGAACTACCTTTTCAAAATCAATCGAAGAACACTGTTTCCATAGCTTACCCGTGCTTTTTCTCTTAATTTACGAATCGCATCCCGTTCGATTTCATATGTTTGCGGAGGTGGCGCTGGTATAGGAAGTTTACCAGGAACAAAACGCTCCGAATTCAGCGTTGAACCCACCACCACTGGGTCCTTGTGCTCGTCACGTGTCGTCACTCTACGCGGTCCCTAGAAACCCACTTCTTCTATCGATCTTTTTTTGTTAAAATTTCGCATTTATTTACGCTCCGAGTTCAAAAATAAATGGATAAAATTTCCATCATTCATGTTACATGCGGAGGCCTTATATTCAGTTGGTCTCATAACAGTCTCAAGACGTTCACAGTAGGTTGTGTGCTGAATAGAAACCCCTACAGTTCACATCAACATACACTTTCTATGAAAATGAGGAACTAAACATATCCCACTGAGGCTGAAGGATCAACGCAAAGCAAAATTATCTCTAATATTCTCCAAGATATATGTGCTAGGAAAATTTTTAAAAACATCTTACGAATGCATCAGGAACGTTAAAGATATACTCAATATTAGGACCTTAGCATCATCTGAGGTGGGTGATATTGGTTGATAGCTGTAGTGAACGCTGTGCTGACGAGTTACCTAAAAAAATTCGCTATCAATGTTATTAGATAAACTGGCTCATACGACAAGTTAGCAAGATGATGACATTGTCCAGTATAAAATTTAGAAAAAAAACATTTCTTAGATGAAATCCCCACCACTAAGAAATCATATTTTAAAGAGCAACTCTAATTTGAGTTAAATTTTCGAGCGAACTTTTTTATGATTCGATTTTGAAATTGCTCTCTCCCTTGGATGACCCACTAGCAAACCGGAAAAAAGGTGCAAAAATGATTAATAAATTCTAATTAACGAAAAGCTTTCAGCAAAAAAACAAATAACATTAAAGAACGTCAATGTTAATGAAAACCTCTAGCCCATGCACATTTCTTCAACAGATAACCAGTGCCCCTCCTGAGCATTCGAATTTATGAAGACCACCCAACATGGTTCTTGTGACAACGGATGCGCGAAACTGTGAAAATGCGTTTAAGAGAGAGAGAGAGAGAAATAAATCTTTGAACACTTTAACAACACTTTGTTCGAAAGTGAATATTACAGAGTTATATCAACTCAAGTTTTATCATTTTTATATTCTTATCATATCAGTTCTGCTTAAGAACAGTTGCAACTTACTAGTGATGCCTTTCCAGCTACGAACTTCTTTTGGTTGTCGAATAAAACTTCACTTTAAAATAGTTCAAATTAGGCATTCTCAGCTTTGCTCGACGGCCCTCCTTTAGAATCTTATGCAAAGGTGCACTCACAAAGCGCATTATGGCAGCATAGTCTCTGCGCACGTGTCCACTTGTGTGTGTTTGCGTGCCTTTTCATATGGAAGCCCCAATTCAGAAGCATTTGAAGCTAGAGTTTAAAACAGTTTGACGAGCACAAGCCAAATCTGGATCCTTGTACCAACCTAGACAAGCAATCAACTTCGAATGAAATTGCAGACGCATAGAACTGCACAAAGTTCGAATTTAGAAAGGCATTTCACGGCTCGCTGGGATTCGAATGTTTAAAAAAATGGATAAGAATGAACTATTGCATACGTTTGACATTGTCTTAGCAATCTGCAAAACCTAAGATGAGCTGCAAAAACGGATAGCGTGCCAACTTTCGAACATAGTTTTCCATATGCTTTTTCTCAACAAGCCGATTCCTGAGCAAGTCAGAAAGAAAATCCCAAAAACACTGAGCTTACAATGGGAGATTCCTGATAATGGGACGCATTCTCTGAAGGCCGATGAGACGATTGGCCGTAAGCATTCAACATCTGCTGCCCGTCGTCCATTTGAATTGCTTGCGGATGCGGTGGTAGAGGTGGAGGTGCGCCTTCTGGAAATAGCGTATTTAAAGGTTCATGATCCCATTGACGCATGTTTCTTGACATACGCGCTCTAGAAAGCTTGTTGAATCTAGTGACGCTATTTTCTTGTGGAAACTCTTTAGAATCAAAGTTTATGGTGGATGAACTCAGAGACCCTTTAGGTCAGGTGCATCAAGATGTTGGAGTTTTTTAAAGTTTCATTAAGGAAAAAACAAATGTATATGTAGACTTCGATTAAAATTTATGGTTTTATAGAGTAGAGAACAAATCTGTAAGCGGGCCTTTTATAACATGCATAAAAGATTTATGAAGATAAAATAAATGTAGAGATAGGCTTTATTAGACATTGGAGTTTTATAAAAGAAAAAAGAAATGTATAGATAGACAAGATAGTTTCTTAATTTTTTGAGATTTTATAAAAGAAAAAGGAAAATGTATGTACGCTCAAAAGCTTAACGAAAGTAAAACAAATACATATATAGGCTTTTTGAAAAAAAAAGAAGACAGTTTTATAGAGGAAAAAATAAATGTATAGGCAATGATGAATGTGCTCCCAGCAATAGCATAAAATGCTAAAATGCTCATTTATTATTTCTGTCTACGTTAATATCCAATTGCAAATAACTAAATGCATTCGCCGAAAAGTATAATATTCAGAAAGTCAGACATTTTTTGTCTTGGCTAATTCTTTTCTTTTCCCAGGCGAAAAAATTTTGCGAAATGGATGCTTATCTGTTCACCCGAGACATTTTGCCCTGAAAATCTTTTCATCAAGTTTGCTTGAAAGCTTGTGACCGAATTCATGCCTTTCAAGTTCACCACTTTAACGCCTATGCGATGCAGTGCTTGAATAGTTTTCCCAGGTTGTTTTTATTTTACCAGTTAGTTTTCGCAGAAAGCGTCAATATTAAAGCATTAGGTTGGAAACATTCAAAATGTTGGCAGAGTTACCCGAAGGATAAATATAATATGAGTGTGCATGAGAAAGGCGATTGAAAAAATCATTCATCGCCAAAAAAGCAGAGTTGTTGCAATTTAAAGCAGCAAAATTGATACTCTATGGACGAAATTTAGCAGCGAAAATCTGAATACTCCAATTGACCGCCACTTACATGAAATTTTCGACTTTTCGTAAACGCAATTTTGAGCATCACCATGCTCGGGTACCTCTTCTGCCGCAATTTTGCGGTTCAATGCAACTCTCTCGTCGAATATCATTGCATGGATCCGATCATTTTCACAATTTCAACTGCACAGCAAGCGATACATCCAATTGTAAGCTAATGCAGCATGAACAAGCATTGTACGTAAATTTCACGCAAAAATAGTATCAAATTTTTCGAAAGCGTGAATCAAAGAACGCGCGACTGTGCAGCCTAACCACTGCTTGGCCAGGTAACGACAGAGGTTGGAGCAGTTAATTTATTAAACTTTGTAAACTTTCACGTTGAAATTAAAATGCTTTTCGCCATTTGTATTGGCTAATATTTTCCTTGTGACAAATCAAGCTGTGGAAAGTGAGCCCATTCATCTTCACATTTCAAGTCACCTTGGAGTTAACAATTTGGAAATCGCCTAATACATTCCTCTGAATGTTACTTTATATCGCCATTCTATACGCAACGAAAATCGGGCAACATCATTGGTCGGAAAGTACTAGCGGCGCAAATGAATACACTGGCTTTTTCGTCTTATCACCGTTTTGTTGCCCAAATGGAGTGCCCTATTTAAATGGGTGTGTGCCTCTGCGCTGGCAACCCGCTGAAAGTGGTTCAGCGTGTGAAGATATACGATTGAACGACACAAGTATGTCTGTGTCGGTCACTGACGAAAAAGGTATGTCCGACGACATATCTGTGAAATTGTTACGTCCAGATGTGGTCTTGCAAAACTATCGCTTCAGGCGACGAGGGCTACAACATTCATTATAGATAAGGTGAGTCGAAATAAGGTGAAATTAAGAAGGGAAGAGAAGAAGATAAATTGAGAAAAATAAAATTAGATTTGAAGAAAACCATCGATAAAGGGTAGAAGTGAACAAAAAGAAATACAAGCGGAAAGTTTATAAAACAAGCAGATGTTAAAATTAGGTACGGCAAAAATTTTAGGAATATAAATTTCAAAGACCAGAACCTGAGCGCTGTCCATAAGGAGACTCATAACGAACAACATTTGCACTGCTGCTATAATAGGGATTTTCACTGCGATAACCTCTAGTATTTAATACCACTGGCGGGTGACGCTTTCTTGCAGCATCTTGTTGGATCTGCAAAAATATCGCAGAATTATGTGACGCTTGTTCATTGATTTCGCAATCAAGTGCACAAGTGCTGTGGAAAGATATTTCTATACAGATAGCATTAAGATATATTTTCCAGGAATATTTCCACCTCGGACTCGTCTGACCAATGTCAAGTTCAGGAGCGGCATTGGAACTTGTGTGTTATGGTTAAGTTCAGATATTCGTTTAAAAACGTAGCCTCTATTGGCTCACAATAAAAGAACAGTATGTCTCGAAATCCATAAAAATATCAGTGGATGATAGGAACTCTCTATGGCTCGTATAAATATATCGACAATCCCTCCTCCATCGTAGACAACCCGAGTTTGTGCCAGAGGTGCTCGCGTGATATTACAGACTCATTACACAATATCTACGCTTTTATGCACTACATCTCACATAGGCAACGTTTTTTTTACAGTGCAGGATCTAGGCCATTTGGCCAACTCCTCAATCCCTCAAGTAAAACATTGACTGATTCGACAATAATGAGCTTATAAAGATAATCTACCTGCTTTATCGAAGAACTGATTTTCTTTGGCGCTTCCGGACTGCGTATTCCTTCATTAGTTTCTGGATGCGTTGGTCCAACATATCTAGAAAATCTTTAACAATGAGTCTAGTCAAAATTAATGGCTAGTTGAAAAATTGGCGTCTAACGACGACTAACTACGATACGCTACGATTACTAAAATAGTGGTCGCCTCACGTATTCATATGAGGCCATCACCACTTTTGCGTGCGAGCAGTCAGTCAATCACAAGCTGAATACGTTGAACATAGCTGCAAACAGCAGCCATTTGGCATGGGCGTTAAACACATCATTGAAGGGAAAAAAGTGAATAGGATGCACACCTTGCTTTAATAGACGTTGGATTCAGCTGGCCGACACGTGAGTTTTCATCGAGATTCGTCGGCGACTGTGCCGACTCCGGAAGTGGTGACGAACGCTAAATATATTTCATCTTCATAGTACGCCCAACCTTTCGGCAACGTGAACATTTTTATCCATATGCGTGCGTTATTTTCATGCTCTCTCGACAACTGCGCCGCTTATCACCGAGAACTACCAGCAGTGAGGAAAGAATCAGTTCCGTCTTAGAATAAAATTCCCTTCACGCTTGAAACGATGAGGGAATTTCGGGCATGAAAATAATTGTTTAAAATATTCACTAAACGAGTGTTCGTGGTTACTGCCAACAAATGCTATGATGGGTTAAATTTAGTGCTTCAGTTTATGCGCTTTCAAAATGCACATTGCCAATTCTTTTTTCAAGCCATTCTCATCATTTGAAGTGCACAAAACGTTTCTTTCTATTTTTATTTATTTATTTATTTATTTATTGCTGTGAACAATTAAACTGTTACTGAGCAATATGGAAATAATATCAGTCGGTTGCAGTGATGGGCAATCATTATATTTTATGAAAACTTGAGCGCTTTTTTTGAGCCGTGGATTAATACTTATATAAATTACTACTCAGCACTGCACAAACAAAAGCCAACTTTCTCAAATGGTCGTGCTGATAATCATCCAAAAAATTGAAGAAATCACCCCTATTTCTGAGCGCTATGAAATTTGGCAAAAGTTATGTTATCGGTTCCCGCAGCAGGCAAATTCTAGCCGTTTAAAAGAAAGACCAGTAAGAACTGTGCACTTTGAACAATGAGAATAGGTTTTTTTTTTTAAAGAAATGGTAAAATGTGTTTTGAAAGTGTTCTAAACTATTCGAAGAAACAATGGGACGAATGCGGTGCTTAAGTTATATGTGTACATAGGACATGATGGTGCATCGATTGCTGGTGAGATATCCCAATGTAGCAAACAATGCTTACGATTATCATCGTTGTTGATGGTCTCGACGAATCACCAATCTGCTATAAAAAAACATACAAAGATTACCGAGGAAGGAATGGAAAAAAAAACTGATAACAGGCCCACTCTGAAGGACGAATTACTCCAAAAGGGCTAGAGGGTGATAAAGGTAGCACCATCTTGTAATTGGCTAGCTAAAGGTAACCTTTCAATGTTAAATGTTGCAGGTAAACCCACCCACCATTGAAAATAACTTCAAATAATGGCAGAATATCGTCACAATTCTACTTTCTAAGGTTTTTTATAGCAGACCATCTTTTCAGTGCAACTTTTGAAGGTAGAACGGCAAGAAAACAACACGACAGGTGTACTAATCAAAAGACGCAAAATGAGTGGAGTAATGCCAAAACGCATAATTGTAATATACATAATCCTAGCTAGTTGTTTTCCATTGGCGTATGTGCAGAAAAACAAAACCAGCTAGGGTATAGCATGAGAACTCATCTATGCGATTCATCTAAACACTCGAAGAGCGAAATTTCATTGAAAGAGGAAGAATGATAGGGAAAGTGATGATTACATAGTACAGCATCACAACATAAGTAAAGTAGGCAATAATGTTACTGCGAATGCCGTCAAAGTCGCGATCAACTGCACAATTCTGTATTCATAAGATTCTTTCAATACTGTATCAATGAAAAACTACTGTTGAAATGGCGAATGTGTGGTTAACAAGAAAAAAATAATAGCGAATCTAACATCTCTGATGTTTCGAGGAGCTGGTACAGGACTGTAAACCATTGGCGTTGGCGAAAGAGTGCGATCGTTGCCCTGTGGGAGTTCGTCGCTACGCTCAGCTCTGCAATCACTTTACATTGAAAAAGAACAGGTGTAACTCCTAAATGATAACAAACATTTCATCTTTATAGTAGAAAACTCAAAATTGAACACGATAAACAGCAGAAGTGGAAAAAAAGGGAAAAAATAACAATAGATAAACAAAGGGAAATATGAAGAACATAAGAATACCCATGTGAGCAAATCGGCGCGAACAATACGACCAATAAAGAAATAAAATTTTTAAAAAGCAAAGTGAACAGTTGCAGTACTCTCTGATGGCAAAACTAACCTTCGCTGCTTTGAGGCTACTAGCGATAAGAAAAGATGGATCTTTTTAGCTAATGGTTTTTCTTCTTCTTCACGAGATGGTTTTTCTTCACGAAGATCATTTAGTTGTCATACCTGACCGACATTGAACAAGTGAGCAATGAATATAATTTGAAACTGAAAATTTTGTCAAACAGCTTGCTAAATGACATATAGGTGAAGTGATTCTCCCACCAAAATTGTTTCGATATGCCAAGTCTCAAAAACTATATGGCCATTCATGGTGAAGAAATGAAGAAAAATAACGCAAGCGTTATGCATTTTTATTAAGTTATCTGTATCGTATTTTACGCATATTTCGCTTGAATGGCTGCATGAATTGTTTTTGTTTTTTTTCCCTCTTCAGACCAGTCAAAAGCTCCAATGATGCTTATGTAACAACTGTGGAAGTTATTCGCGAAAACGATACCTAACAATTGGTAGAAATGAGTAATACAACGACCAAATAGCAAAGAAAGTCCAAAAGTACGATTACTATTGAAATGAAATATCAGCGACTAACCAAATCTCTTAGTGGATATCCAGAAAGGCAAAGCATTTCTTGCGTTAAGAACCAATAGTCGACATCATTCATTCCCATGATTGTAGCATTTCTATTATAAATAATGACAACATTTCTGATATGTGTTACGGATGTCAATAAATGCAATAATCACCATTTGTAAACACAACGAAGTAACTTCAATAAATTCGCGAATTATCATAAGTGGTTTCGATTTACTATATTGATGGTCTGATATAGTGACTGCCTAGCCAAACGATTATTTTGCATAAATTTTTCTCTTTATTACCTTTCAAATTCACATATGTTTGTGTGCTCTTTTTTGTAACTTCGGCATGTTGAAATAACTAAATAAATCAACAAAATTTTCTCAAATCGTTGAAAAACATTAATAATAGCTTTTGCAATTCCCTTTAAATGAAGCAGACGTGTAATATGGGAAAACGATCACAAGAGAAAATAATTGCAACGGATATGTAGAGTGATAAAAGAAATAATGCATCAAAGTGCGTTTTCATTAAGAGCCTATAGTGTGACATAATTTAATGCATCAATAAAGAGAGTATATCAGAAACGCTGTGATAATTTATCATAGAAATGCTGCAATAGCGGAAATGGATGACGTCAGCTATTGGTTCTGTACGCAAGAAATGTTTTATCTTTCTGGATATCCACTACGAGATGCGAGTAAAAATAGTGACGGAAGTGTCCCATGGCGGAAACAAAGGAGCAACTATTTAACGTTGGAATGTTTTCGTGCTTATGAATCGTAAGCACTCACTGCATCCAGTCATTTTTTTGTGTAATTCCACTTATTAGGGTTTAGTAATCTAGTCAATCTGCTTAGTGACCAATCTCTTTTAAGTGGTCATCAATGCTACCGCATAGTCCACCTTCTTCAATAAGTGATTGCATCTGACCTGTCGTAATCTATGCAATATTTTTTCATGTTCGCTTAATATACCCCCTTCCCCTTCACTTTCTCGCCATTTTTTCCATTACTTCATGCAACAAGATTTTTTTTTATAAAATTGTGATTGTGAGTCATCATACATGGAAAGCCCAACATGAAACGTATGAGAATATGTGTGCAAACAGCAAAAATTGTATGATAATAACGACTGTCAACGCCTTTAGTAAAATGTGGCATCTTGATAAGCGCATGAAGTAAAGCACTATTTTTTGCGATTTATTTTGCTATATCACTTAAGCAGCATTATGCAAAGACTTCTGATCGTAAATAAAATTAGTGGAACATAGTGCAAGATTGATAAAAGCTCAGCGAGCAATTCAGTAACTGTTATGCTGTACGGAACACAAATGAAGTCTTACAACTAAGAAATTGTAGTACTTCGAACCTGCAGACATTTATCTCATTTCAGCTCTAGGTTACATAATTAATCGTCCAGCTTCAGTTCATACACCGATGAAAGCAAATTAGGTGCTGCGCAGATTTGCTCATACAGTATATGATACCTTTGATTAGACGTACATTTTATTCATCGAAAAGGTCCAACGGTTCGCCAGGCTTATTTAAATTTTCTACAAGACCCAATGCGGAAGGTGGAGGGGGTAATAAAATGAAAAGGAAGAAGAGAGAGTGAACATACAATGGGAAACGCTTGTTGTTTACGAGAAATAATTACTAGTATACAAGTTTTTGCTTATCTCGTGCCAAAATATCGCTTCCCGCGATTAAAAGGTTTCAATTTGTCCATATGATCATGAATTCTATCGCTTCTGAAATATCCCTTTTCTAGAATACTCCTTACAGCCAATGAAAATCCGCAGTGTTCATATTCATCTCCTTTCAGCAATCATTTAAAGCTCCCAATTTTCACTCTCTGGCTTTCGAAAGCGTTGGTTAGGAACTCCTCAGCACAAAATCTGTCGGAATTTGAGAGGAAGCATGATCGGGTAGAAAGCGAATACCTTTCTCGGCCGTATATATCCGACACTTACGATAGAGCTCGACGTAGCTTATAGACTATGGTTTAATTACCCAAGTTTGAGCTTGGTGTGCTGTGATTATGGCTCAAACAGCGAAATGTTAGCACAAATTATTATTCCACCTCTATATGACATACTATTTGGTCGTAATAAAAATTATAATACTATTTTATCTATCTATCGTGCGCTTGCGAAACAACATTTTGATTACTCGTGGACTTATGTGTAATTATAAAAAAGTTCACGTTATAAATTCTAGTCATTAGTAGTTCGATAAGATTCGCTAAAAAAACTGCTGAAGACAAGCGAAAGACAAGGGGTTTTAAAAGCGTTTTGATCATCGGAATGCACGATGTGAATTTGATAGTATTTTCCAACGTTTTCGGGTTATCACCTAAGAGGTGAATGTTTAAAAAGAAGTATGCGAAAGAGCTAGAAGGTTTGTTCAAACAAAGCTAAAGCCGAACTTCAAGAAGACGGCAAGTGAAAAGCGAACAAAACGTAAGCGTTAGAATATGAGAGAAAATTTGCAGTGCAATTGTCACTTTGATAACAAAGAGCTATGCTAGCGGCCGACGAGAAAACACGTGTGATGCCACTATCGCATCACGTACTAAAAAATAGTAAGCGGGAAAATACGTCATAGTAGCTGGCAAGATATGCGCTTTCGCATTCGGGCTCATCAGGTCAGCTATTATCTCAACATGCCAAGAGGTTATGAAGCATCAACAATAATAAGCTCATATTTTAATTAAACCGATTGGTCGCTCAAATCCTTTGTGAAAGATCCGTTTTGCAATGATTGGTTGAAAGGTGGCCCGATTGATCGCAAAATGAATGCAAACTTCGTAGGCATATTTAAGTTCGCATAACTCTTATAAACGTTGATGGACAGATTTAAAAGTTAGTACAGGTGTCGTTCCATTGTTTAATTTTTTTGAAACTGATTAAAGTCAAACCAACTTCAAAATCTGTCAAATAACGTTGTAAGTTTTAGTGTTCGTTTGTTCAAAGTTACTCCACCGACAGACAAAAGCACACATAAGCAAACATCCAAAGGCGCGACTTTGCCATGTTACGTTTGGCAAATGTAAGTTTCCAGAAGTGCACAAAAAAGAAAACACTCAGTATCATAGAAAGCCCAAGCGGCATAGCGGAGGACAAAATCATGGACATTTACTTTTCAGCAATCAGCTCAACTCTAAACATAAACGAGCGATACCTATCATTCTGCAGCGGGAGCGCTAAGCCTCCACGGAAATTCATAAAAATCAGACGAAGTGAAAAAATGAAGATATATGCAGGGTCCAGGCATTACATAACTCAGGTAAAAACGCAAAAGTAAAGGGTCACCTCGAAGGAGCTAGCACAATACACGCTATTATATTCTACCCAACTGATCAACGAGTTGAACAATCACCACCAAATATATCATACACAGAATTATGGCTCCATATTTCAACTGGTCTGGCTGCCCTTACAAATTTTCCATAGCCAATCCAATCTAAAATGTATATCCGACCTATTAGAGACGTATAAAAATATTTTAACGTCCTTAAATATCACTAATCTACTTCGAAGTTAGTGGAATAATGTCATTGTACCTACTAAATTTCGTCACTCTGGACTAAAAAGGCTATCCAGTTGGGGAAACAGGACAGGCAGACAGACACTCACACAAACACGCGCACATACACGGACGGCATCACCGGATGAGATGGAATGTTATTCAATAAGATGTGATTAAATATGTAGAAATAGGAGATCACCCCTACCATGCATTTGCTTTTTGCAGGGTGAATTGTCAAATGCCCGTTAAAATACGATTTGCAACGAGATTCTTTATGCACGACTTTTGGTTAGAAATACTGAGTGAAAAAATTTGATAGACGGCTGTGCCATTGCGTGCTTACAATCGACTACTCCAAACAATTAGAAACCTGCTTCTCATTTCATTTATTTCGATATTTAAAGAAAAGCAATAGCTGTTTCAATGCAGAAAAGAAACTTTTCTCTAATTACTGTTGCAGTGAAAACGAATCCGTGGGAAAATTGACAGCATATACGAATCACCAACAGAACAAAATTAGCAAGGATGCTTTCGCATCGATGTGATTATCATTTCGAGGGAGGAGAGGAGAAGCAAGAGAGGAGGGATGAGATTGTTTTGAAGAAAGTTGAAGAAAAATTTAAAGGAAAAAATGCATAAGAAGAATTTCACTTATCCGACGTTTTCGTACTTTCCGTTTGAAAAATTCAACGAAGTCTCAATTAAAATTTTCTTTCGAATCGAACCCAAGGTTCTAGCGGCACTCCTAACCCCCCCCCCCCTTCTTCTGCCTCCTCCGCACTCATTTCATAAAACAATTTGTGGAATGGATGTTCTGAATCAAAAGATATCCGGTTAAGACCGGACATCGTAAGTTGACAACGGACGCTAGTTTAAGCGGAATATGTGGTCACTTCTGAGTGATAGGTTTTAAAAATTAAATCCTACCTGAATGGCACAGGTGAGAGGCAAGGCAACGCACTCGGAGTAGGTGAGATACACATCATCTGCAACACATATAAATATTAACTTTATGAGAATGACTTTAGAATGAATGACTTTAAGTCCACAAATAGCAGTCATAACTTAGCTGATAATAGAAGAGTAAACTAGGGGATTATTTTAAATAAATACTTACAACATTGCTTGGTATTATTGAAGGAACGACCATGGGGACGGACTGAATCGCCGAAGAAGCGGAAGTCATCTGAGAGGCGGAACGCCCATCTTGTGTAGTTTCGCATGCGAATCCTTGCTGCTGCATAAACATTCTTCCTATAAATAGCCAACTTTTCAGTGTGACAAAGAAAAAAACAATCAAATGCGATAAGAAATTGGAAATCTCGAAAAATCTATTTCAATTCCTTCTTTATATATGAGGCCAGAAGAACAAAACTATTAAAGAGAGAAACCAACAACAATTATCATAGATTTATTACTGAAAAAATATTGTTTGGAATTTTTAAACGGAAACTAACCATCAACAGGCATCATCATCATTACTGGCTGCGCTGCATAGTTGACGAATCCAGGTTGCATATACTGACCCTGAAATCATTATTTGAGTAATTTATGTCACTAAGTTTATGTAAGATACTACTAATGAGGATCTGCTTAGCTCAAACTTTCTGAAATAAAAAAAATTCTGATTTATACAATATGCTGAAAACTTTCAAACCGAAATATACTTATAGTTCGCTGCAACGTGTCTTGAAACTTTGCAACACTATCCTATTATATTAGATTAATTGAAATTTTGGCTTCTAACCTCTGCTGAGTAACTAGTAATTAACTTTAACCTTCACGAAGGTGAGTGAAATTCGCAAAAAAAACAGCTAAGACCTTATTGTGAATGCCGCCCATAGCTCAATCAAGTTCCTCTTGATACTTCTTGAATGGGAAACATAACCGGCTCGTTTACCGTATTGCTTTTCTGCGCATAGGAAAACATTTGCAACGCAAAAGTGATGAAAACCACTCCAGCAGATCTCCATTCATGCCCTTATTTCTTAACATCATTTTTATCTCTTGCGAAATCGTCCCAAATTTTGATAGAGAATATAGGAAGAGGTTTGGTTTATGAGTTCAATTAGTAAAATGTCAATGCCAGAATTCGTTTAATAAGAGAACTGCTAGCGTTAGAATATCTGAAGAAGTTGCTGAGAACTTACGTGTATTAGACAGCAAAAAAGTGACAAGAATTGAAGGAGGATAGCTAAAAGTCGCAAAGCCAGTGGAAAACATACTGTACATACACTAGCAACGCTCTACCTCTGCGATTACAGTAACGAATGTAAAAAAGCGAACCACAATTGGCTGAGTGTTTTGTGCGAGCTCATTATCGACGATGCACATTTCTTCTTCGGAGGCGGTCAATGGGCCATTTGCACCTCCTTTGATGCTTGCCGCAATTATCGAGGTGTTTCCCCTGCGTTCATCGCTTCTATCCAATTCGTGTGGTGGTAGAACCTAAACAAAATGCGGCTCATAAAAGAATTTCTATACCCTAGATGGTTGCATAGAATCATCTAAGCGAGCGACGTGAAATAATCAAGGAAGAAACCTAATTCAAGGCACTCTAAGTTCCTCATTGAAATCACATTGCTTCTCAAGATGTCCGGATGATACTTTTGATTGGCTCACTTTTTTCGTAAATTGCGCTGGTTGGCATCAGCTTTCCCTCTTCTGAAATTATGGGGTGAACTTTATAGATGCAATAACCCTTAATTCAAATTCGAAAGTAAAGTTGCTCTAGTACGCGGTTTCTATAGACGAGACAGCTCAAAGATTATAACTAATGTAAATATATTGAAACGGAAGAATGAAAACCTCCGCTTAAAAATGTCTAGTTTTGCGAGTTACGGCATTAGCACCTTTCTCTGCGACGCATACGATGTAAGTTCATCTTTGCTTGTCTTCCTGCAGCTCTCCCCCTTCCTTATTTCTACTTTCCACTTCCTCTCACTCAGGAGTTATTAATCCCTCGGTAGTGTTTAAGAAAAAAGAGATATGACGAGACTAGCATGCTCCAACTTCCTAAAAAGTTTGGATCAACCGATATATTTGTGAAGGTCACGAAGACAGACCCCGAAGGATTAGCCTATGTAAAGCAAAATTCCCTCACACCGGCGACGGCAATATAAAAGAATGATTTTTGCTGATTTTCAAATCTGAAAGGTTTTTGAAGACCGTAACTTCAAATCAAGATCAAGTAGGAAGATACTGAAAAAACAGTAAGTTGTGTTTATGTTAACCTATGCAGTAACTTCCCTGAGAATGCAAAATCAGGTAAAGATCATAGACTCAATGTGGATCATAGACGAGGTACATTTCTGCTATCAGGCACTACTGTGCAACAGCACGCCATTCAAGATATAATTCATCCATAATTCCTTGAATCATTTTTTTCCGGGAAATGTGACATCTATCCGAGAGGAGCATGTAGAAAAGGTATATAAAAATGTAGAAGATGTACAACTGCAAATAGAATCAAAAACTTCTTGTCCGATTACTGTTGGACGTTTAAAAATCAACAGAACAGTGCAAGTGAAAGAGAACAAAATAGGCTTCATAGTATATTGCGGCTCCTTTTTTTAAAATTAATTTCTTGATGAAATACTAAAAATTTATGATATACTGGAATATTTGCTCAAGTTTAATATTCATATATCTTTGGGGACTGCATCAATATCTGTAATTATTTTGAAATCATCAAACTTTTTCACTAGAGAACACTGAATGAGACAAAAATTTTAATGTATTATTCTCATCCGTCATATTAAAGTTATGACAAAGAAATTTTCAACTTCGCTAAAGATTTAAAACATTTCTTTCGTCGATTATTATTATAATTAGGCCGCTCTGACGAGAATTTTCATAAAACGAAAGAGAAAATATCCTTTTTCATTCTTTCCTTAGATGTTTCTATACGCTATAAAGCAATTTTTGGGGAAGCAGATTGTCTAAAATACTTAGCGATGTGTATAACCTTTTCTTCTCTAATGGTTGCTAGAAAGTAATATTTTTTCACCTGTGCATGCAAAAATCTTAAAAATGTTTCAACTAGTAAGCGAAGAATTCTCACCTGTTCAAATACGGCGTCTAAGAATTTGTCGACATCGCTATTTTTAGACGGTATTTGCATACGACGTATACGAGATGAGACAGACATAGTCGAATAGTCACTTGCAAGATGACGTGGCTCTTCTAAATCAAAATAAGTTATTGCGTTTATGTGCACAGACAATCGAAATGTTTGGTGCAATTAGAACGATTATAACACAATGAGACTGCTTCGTTTCAATCGTCACTCATCAGCCTAACAGCTCAAGTTACATTTCTTCACTCTCTACTTACCTGAATTCTTTAACGAAAATGGATGACATTCGAAACGACACAAGAAAAAAACCGGAGTGCTTTTGAATTGAGCGAATTTCGGCTAGCGTCCGCTCATTGCCTTCTTTTATGAATGAAGCAGATGATATACAAACCCTGTATGTTGGGAAGACTGGTTGGAGTTCGACTCGATATCCGTCCGTAATAACCTTCAAACCGCGGTTCATTGTGCATCTCAGTATGTTGTTCGGGGTGCTAAAATTACCTGGGGTGCTAAAATCATACCGAAAATTTCTTACATTCACAGTGACTGGAACTCAGCAAATGAAAACACATCATAAGATTATTCTCATCTTGTTATATACACCTGCATGTATCGATGACGTTAATCGTTAATCATGATCAGCAAGATTATGAGTTTCTGGTTGCGAGTCAGCATGATTAGCCTTTGTGGGTCAGCATGATTACCTTATGTTCCTCGCGCCAACATCTATTCTAATATCCTGATATAAGTTAATATATCACGGTTTTTGGAAGCTCAATCATAAGTGTTCCCTCTTCGTCGCAAAATGAAAACTGCGCTGCCGCAATCCTTGTTTTATAGCCGAAAAGTTTGCGTAAAATGACCAGATTTCATTTGGGGACTTCTTGAAATACCCAATTATCAATTGAATTTAGTAAAACAGCACCATAGAATGATGTTTGAAAAATGCAAAATTTCGCCATGAGAAGTAAAATTTTGTGGCAATGAAATTACAAGACAACGACCATTTGAAACTAATCACCTTCTAGTGAACAAGGCTAGGCTATCTAACGTTATTAGTAATACCACTTCACACAGCAATTAACTTTTTAGTAATTTAAGCGAATAGCCTATGACCCCGATGTCTTGAAATAGCTCATATTTCTGAATCCTGTTCTTGCTCATGAAAAAAAAAAGAAAGATAAAAGCGGATTCGGCAATGAACTGGAAAAAGATCGAACATTATCTCCGTAGATACCCTCTTCGTTCATCACTACGGACGTATTCATTCGCTCTGATGTCGCTGAAATATGTGATAATGAGAGATATCAGAAGATAAAGCGAAAAATAATAAATGCGAAATGCAAAAAGTTGAAGTAATGACCGTTGTTTGAACTGTTAGTTTTTAGCAATGACGAAAGAAGGAATAGAAGGAAAAGCGCATCGAACGAGTAGCACTAAATACATATAACTGCAGCGAGCTTATCCCATATTGTACAGGTCGACGCAAGAAAAACTAAAAATAAGGCACCAATACATCAGTGACGTGCGAAACCATAAAAAACTTAAACGGACTTAGGAGATTCATTTTCAGAACCTTAGGTTCTTGGCTTTGACGTCTCTATACAATGAATGGCAACAGTTCGAGTCATTTCTAAACTTCAGCGTAGACGCTATTTTCCTTCACTATGATTTGTTGAGAAGATAGAACGAAAAACTGTAGGAAGACAAAGAAATGTAGACTCAGTTACAATACAGTTTAACCACCTGCTATAACAAGCTTTTACAATTGTACGTAAATACAAATCTTAATAGATGAGTATTCGCAACGAATGAACTGGTGCAACGAACAACCCTGCGATTTTTTTTTTTTTTTTGCGAAAAAACCTGCAAAAAACGAACGCAAAAGTAACTTACATTTTTCACTGCGAGCTCCCTCATGAGTTCGTGCCTCGACGGCTCGTTGCGGTACGAAGGAAGTGGTTGGTAACATTACGGGCATAAACTGCACTTGAGCTGGCATAACTGGCTGAAAGAAATTGATGAGGGAAGTTTCGCTCCAATTTAATCAAATGAAATACAGTGATAAAATTGTCGTTCTTTTAGCGGAGTGAAAAAAAACTCTGAAATCCATTACCATTGATATGTAACGTTCATTCTTCCCGGTATTCGCCAGCATTTCTGCCTGCCCTTGTTTCCAGTACTCATCTACATTCTACTTTTTGAGCTTTACATCCCTATGTGCAACGTTATATAAAAGGAGGATTTAGTGCCAAAAAAAGCACCGAAACAAAAACGCTAATTTGTTACTTCGCTCTTTGCAGTGATTGCTATGAAAGATATCGAGCTTAGATGTTCAGCTCGGGATGGCCTAAGCTAACTGAAACCCTTCTCAAATACATTTCATAATGTTCGACCAGTGTCAGACGAAGAAAGTGCTAGCTGACGTGCGCAATAAAGAAAAGCAGTCAAAATAAACCATGGCAAATTGCTGTGGAACATAAGCAAACTGAGGCCTCGGAACGCGGCGCTCAATCTCAGAAAACTGTTGTTGCTGTCGGCGATACCTTCTCATTGTCTGTCCATCCGGCGGTGATTGTGGCTGCTCCACTGGGCGGAGCATTGACTGCTAAAACCACTCATTTGGCAATAAAGGATTAGATCATCTGTATCATCGTGTCAGACTAGATGTGAGCATCATCACATCAGTGATTTGAAAGAAAGCAAAAACGAGCCACTTATTGAATTATTCAAGCACTCCTTGCGGCATCTTTCAAATGGCCTATGCAATCATAAGCTAAGCTCTTGGCAGAACCCTGTAGCGTGATGTTAAGAAACTTGTCCTGTGTCATGTTCCAAATGACGCACTTAAATATGTGCATTGTCTGCGAATCTTCATGACATGTGACATTCTTTTACTTTATGAGCACAACAGATCACACTGAGACTCATTTGCGACACATCTTCAGCTGCGAATTTCAATGTGAGCAAGAGCAGTGACGGTGGGAACACAATTTGTTTTGATCTCTCATAAATGAACCCGCGAAAAGGAGCTACTCTAGTTACAATGATATAAGGACAGAATCAGGTTATGTCTTGAAACTAGCCAGGACTTTCAAACCTTGGTGCAGGGAAGATGGGACAAGTTGTCGCAAACAAAAGAAAGGTTTGTTAGATACCGTGTTCATGTACGATGTCGGAAAGTTGGAACATGTTGGACACAGCTGGCAATAATTATTGAACGATATAATATACACATGATGCGCTGCTGATTCCGGGTGCATAAATGTGACGTACAGCGAACGCTAGAATTTGGTCCTTCCGACACAAATTTATTTCCCTCCCAAAGGACCGTAGTTTTTACAATCTCCCATTCTCTTTAATCCTCAAACCAGTTCCCCTTGAAATTGATGTCCTATCAGAGTTGGGAAAACGCGCAACTCCTTTACCACCCGTCCCTCCGGCCTTCCCCACCTAAATTAGTCCCGCCACTTTAGATGAGCTTTGATGAGGATTTGACGGTGCACGGCAGAAGCCCGCCGGCCTGAAATTATGGAAAAATACGGGAAGGAAAATTGTTTGACGATTCGGTTTCTCATAAATGTAGATTATAGGATAAATGCGGCGACTTGAAAAACAGAATATGTAGTTGATGCTTCCTAGAGGTTGATGTTAACGAATGTCCAAGTTGAATAGATTTGACATTATTGAAGAATATTTTCATCAGTCAACAAACGAGTACAGTCGGAAAATTACTGAAAACACATACGTCAAATTCACTTCCCATCCGTATTTCTCTTCTGTCAAGCGTTCCTCGTTCGTATATTTCGTTGTTTCCGATTCGACCGTAAATAGAGGAGCCATTTTGAAGTGTTTCAGAGCCGTCACGCATCCTCACCTTGCGATCCATCGTGCCTATAAGTGGAACTCTCTCTCTATGAGTTGACGTCATTCATTTTCGTAAGAACGCAACCAGATTTGTGTCTTTTAAGTTTTGCCATTGTTAAGCACAAACCATTTGCATATCGACGATTCAGTGTACTCGACGATAATCCCTCAGCCACAAACGACTGGTGCAGCGGTAACGGTGGACGATGATCTTCATTGCCGTAGATAGGTTCACTAAAATAATCATTGTTCTCTTGAGCTTTGTCACTTGAGGAAATGTTAATTCATGATTACTTTCGTCGAATCTGTTTCTAGCATTTCCCACCAGCTTTTCCACGGTGGAATTCAATTCCCACTACAGCAATGGTTTATATTACTCTGAGAGGCGTTCATTGAGTTTAAAATTCATTTATTTAAGGTGTCGTTTTGATCCATCTTCCTACTGAGAAAATACCGGCTTGCTCGCTCGATGCGCCTCACTACACAAATTTCCATCTTCAATCAATAAGATCTTTGCGACCAGCGTACTACACTTATGCACAAATAGGTTCACTTTGTAAAAGAATGCTTTCATCGTTCTGTTGGAACCAACTATACAACTTCAGTAATATCAATATGTCAGGTTTCTCGTAACGATATCGTTTATGAACTCATCTTCAGCAAGTTCGATATGAATTTAAGAAAATGAACAATAAGTACCTTCTTCGCTCAGAAAATGGAACAGATTGCATGCAATGGAGAGGTGGCGTCGGAGGATTTGAATTTTCGATTATCCTCTCTATCGAACCATTCCGCATGCGTGGAAGGGGTCGTTGAGTCATGTTCGATGTGGCAGTGCCCTAAGAGTAAAATTTACACAAATTGTGTGTAACGAGAACAGTTAAACACCACTAATCAGCGTTGAGTAAATTCTCGGTAACCAGTAGCTTGACATTTCTTGTGCACATTTCAATTTCATTAGTAAAAGAAGATGCAAATTTGCGACAGTTACAGGCGACAGCAAGGACTTCGATGCAATCTTTTACATTCCTACATTCCACTGCCGCAGTCAGTTGAGCTACGATTGCAGGCCGTATATCTTTCCTTTCAACATTTGCATAACCGTTGTATACCCATGACATGAAAGAGCAAAAAACCAAGGTGTGAAGCGGTAGCTTGATTGAGAATGATCCCCCTCCCTCCATTTATGAGATCCTGGAAGATTGGAAATCGATTCGATAATACCCAGGCGCACTTGTCGTCTTAGCATTGATCTCATACATTTTTGTTTTGTTCTTCAACTAAGACATGCTATAATAAGATACTGGTGATAATAAATCAATGTATCAAAAAGGCTTACATATAACGAATACCTAAAAATACAAGTTTGAAAGATTTTCAGGATAATACAAACAAAGCAAAGAATGATGGTTAAGGGATGAAACATAAAATAAATAAACTCATAAAGGATACCATTCTTGGCGAGTTGCTTCGACCTCTATTTGGTGTTTGCGTTGCTTTGAAATTTCCGCTATTAATGAACGCGACGAATGGACCATCGTTCATCATTTCTTTGGGCTCCTCAAACTGTGCGATCACATCGAAGATATAATGATTGCCAGCGCTTTGAATGGTCCACTCAGGGTCATCGACGGATATTGACCATCCTTCTGGCTCACCAACGCCTCTGAAGTCGCACTACTATCAATCTATCGAATCATACAAGCACGACATAAGTAACACATTGATTTAAAACACAAGACAATTTAAATGGATGCGTTTATTTGTCGCTCGAGAATATTCTAATTTCGCTGAAAACATACATCCAACAGCGAGAAAAAGTTGCGAATGAATATAGTGAACCCTCGCAGAGAACTAATGTTTTATGCGAATGGACGTCGTCATCTTTATTGCATTCATTTCATTGATATGAAAGCCATTTCGAACTCATGTACCTCTCATCAATAACGCAAAAGCTTTTTTCCCATTTTTAGCAAATTTATGTCACGGCCGAAATTTTTCACTCATTTTAATATTAATGAAAACGTTTATACAAGCCTATTCTTCAGAATTCACCACTCTAATAGCAACAAAGGCTGCAGGAAAAACACACCTTGTCCTTAGCAATTTCTTCGCAAGTTCCTCTGAAGTCATCCATGAATCCACCTCAAAGTCCACTTCTTGGTCATCTGGGCAACGCACACGCATAACGGCTGGTTGTTGATGTTTAAATCCAGCCTAAAATTGCTTGTCTCTTCAACGGCTAACTCCATTGTTCAGTTCCGTTCAATGAAGGGATCTTTCCGAACGCATCAGCTAATAAAGAACAATTACCTACCTGTTCAAGAATTGTTGATGCGAGCATGCGATTCGGTGACGCTTCTTTATTTCGGATGCGTCGCAATAGACCGTCGATAAGCAAGGACGACAGGTTCTGGGGAACCGTTTGGAAGTAGCTGAATTATGCACCTTTCTTAGCACTTCATAGATTCAACGATAGACCTTTGTTTTATAAGACCATTTTCATAATCCATGCAAATAGACAAAGTGAACAATATATCTCGTATAGAGGGTATAGTTTTGTTAGCAGATTTTCTCTTGGAATATTTTTTTATGGAGAAAACACTGGATCTTCTGCGCTAAAATTTTCGGCATCAAGGATACCGTACGAAAAGTATAGCTATTTATGAGCTTGCCTCTTGCCCTGTATGCAAATTTCAAATCTCACTCAGTTTAATACAAAATGGGACATTATAGGGGAGATTTGACAGCACAATTGTATAAAAAATAACTTTATGGGGGAAGTTGACATTTTAGAAGCATATTCTGGATAAACTGAGTTGTGGATTTTTATGCTGCACTGGTGCCACTCGCCACGTTTACGATTTCCTTGCTTTTGTTATCGATGTAAATATAGGCTGGTACCAATCCTATTCCTCTTCTCCGGCTTCTATTTTTTTTCACCTATGTTTGATATTGTGCGCTTCATATATAGCCCACAGTAATTTTGCAGCCCTTGACGTTATATAGCACGCACAAGGATGCTCCAGCGACTTAAGAACAAAAATATTGAAAAGTAATGCCTGTAATGCATTTTAATTGTTGCACATGTTATTTTTTTATAATTAGAGTTCCACGCGCATGATCATAAGAGAACATTTTTTCATTCCAACGAAAGGTTCCGACTCCAACAACATATCGGAAAGTATTTGTAAAACTCAGGCTCGATCTCAGCATTTCTACATTTGTTGCTGAGGGGGCAAAAAATATTCCCCATAATCCCCTAGAGCATCATTGCGTATCACTAAACCTCAGGGCATACTACATGCACTTTACAGGGAAACTGCCTGCCGTCAATGTGAGCTCAGATAATGAGAAGTGAAAAGCGACATCGGATGTACGTAGTAGATTTTCGGGAAGGAAGCCCAGATACCACCTAAAGAGGGAGTCTGTAAGCTTTGTTCAAACGAGTATGAGCATCGCTTCAGAATGTACAAATGGAAAGGTGTAAAGAACTTCCTTCTACATGTATTTATTCATAAGGCAAAAAAAAAAAACGAGAAAAAATCAACTCATCGCCACAACTTACTGCATTAGCATCGGGAATAGATGGATACTTGGAGGAAAACTGTTGCACGCACACAACATTAGAATCCATGCTTTTTCAGCATTTGCCTTCACTCGATTCCGATATGTTTGGTTGCATATTTGAACGTAAATCTCGTCTCGCTGCTCAGGCATATCGATACCCTGAATATAAATCTTTGCAGCAAGAATTACGGTTGCATTAAATCTATGAAGATTTTTTTGGCGCAACTGCGAACAAATTATGTTGCCCAAAGATTTGTATCTTTTTCCGCTTGCCTTTCGTTATATTGAATGAGAACTGTATCTATTTCAGCTCGCCCTTTGAATTCCTGGATGCGACGAATTAGTGCACTTGTTACTCTTAGATCAGTGATATCAGCCCAATTTCATCGTCAGTAAGGCATCTCGCTGAAAAATGCAGCGTAGTCGATGAGAGCACCGCAAAACGAAGCAGAATGAGACATACGCGCCCTATGCATGTATCAAGGCACCATAGTTAACAATAAAGGCAATAAAAATTTTAATATTACATTCCCATCCGTGCCATATGTCCAGGCCTTTCGTAGGTTTGGCTGAGGAGGCACACGTCTCGAACGCCTCACTTCCTCTCATCCCCTCCCCTTCTCAACCTGTGTATATGCTACAGGTTCATATCATTATAGAACATTATTTCCCTCAAAATGGTAGAAAATTATTGTTTTCGTTTGTCAACTGGTCTCCATTTACACGTCCTCTAGTGAAACTCATGAATGCTAAGAACTACCAAGTTAATGGTAACGCTGTAGCACCTACATAGTACATTCGGCAGGAGCAAAGATACAACAACAACAAAGAAATGCAAAGTTGCTCCCAAACGAAACAGAAATTTTGAAGAGCTGAACAAAACCTATAAAGATTATAGTATAAAAAACATAGAAAAATTGTTCATACCACTTTTGAAGCGGAAGAAAAAAATAAAATCTGAAAGATTCGTCAACATTTTCTAACCTAATAGTAACTTAGTTATTCAATTGCAAATATTGCAAACAATTTGATTTTTTTTAATTTTCATGAAGCGAGCGATGTTTGCTTCAAACAGTGTACCGTCAAATGTATAATCAAGATTGGCTCTAGGAAACTTGTGCTTAACGGATAAAATGAACTTGGAAACATTGTTACTGCATCACTTCTGTAATCTCGTTATCAGAAGACCGACCGTTTGACCCGATGGAGAGAAAAATGATGCAAAAAGCGGCCAAAATACGTTGGTTTCACCTGCGGCATGTGGCAGATGCCGTTGCAGCAACCGTATTCTTTTCATGTTGAACTTTTAGGTTCTAGGCAGCTCTTAGAAATTTTTAAAAGTGTGTTCTGATGATCGCATATCAGACGAAAAAATGTTTCGCTTAGGCAAGGTTTCAGGAGCAACAACAGTTGACAGCTCAGCGACTAGGTGAGTACTAACGAGCCTTTAGCACGAAACTATGACCGGTTACAATGACTTTTCACCTTCGCACTTACACCTGCATTTTAGCAAGGTCGCTTTAAGTGAACCATGGGCACACCTCCAGAGCAAAAGAGTGCCACTTTAGGTGTATTACGCTTAAGATAGGTGTTCGCAACACTTTACTAGGCGGACGAGATCAGCAAACTTCTGTATCAACTTGCCCCGTTTACCAGCAAAAACGTACACTGATGATGCGAATGAACCTGAACAACCACTTGTACACCTACTGACTTTCAAACAGCGTTGTAAATGATCATATACCTTTTGCACGATATACTTAGCAAGGATCACAAGTTGTTCATTTGAGAGTTGTGTGTCGTTCATATAACGAAGAATGAGTTTAAATATTGAAAGCGCCTCGTTGAATTCCTCCTCTGTATCCTTTGCCAGGAATGGCGTTGCGATTGGCTCACGACGAACCTCTACCAAATGGCCCTTTAAGCATCTTCATATTACCGCTCAATAGAGTGGCATTTATTTGATAAGTACCTAATTCCGAATAAACCACAAGCTTAAGAAGTACCTCTCCCCTTCCTCGATCCCCATTTCCCCCTAAGTGCGACGATCAATATATGAAATAACACGGGTGATAGATTTTTAAAAAAGATCTACGAAAATTTTGCTTTAAATGATCTGATTCCTCAGCTTTCGGTAAAATGCACTTTGCAAGTAAGGTGGCTTAGGTTTTCTTCGATATGATATGAAACCTACGCTCTTTGAGATCATAACTTCCGCTTATGGTTGTTATCAACTGAAAACTAGCGAAACCAACTGATCAGCTTCTAGCATATTTGCATGAGTGTAATCTTAAAGGAAGAAACTATAAAGTAAAGACCTTAAAGCTGCGTTCGGCAAATTCTTCCAGCGATATCAATGCAACCTGTGGTCGACCGATCTTAGCGACGAACGGTGCATAATAGTGAACGGAACGTATTTCCGCCGGTTTGCCTTGTGGTACGAGCGCTAATCGTTTTTGGAGTTGTTCGGGCAGATCGAGATATTGTACTCCAGCAATAGATGCCTCTAAAGGTTGCATACGACTTTTGATTGCTTCGTTCTTGTCAGCCTCTGCCTCTGCATAAACATTCATACGACGTGCTTGTCGTGTCTCCAGATCAATTGCTTTTCTCATCTCGGTTCGTTTCTGTTCCACGGCACGTCTAAGAAACAAGCAAATTTGCACTCGATATGTTGATGTTGTTTAGCTATGCTGAGTGAAACTGAGGAAACAAAATGCTCGGCGTTGAGAACCTCATGAAGCAGGTGGAATAATGCGAATAATACAATATGGAGAGGATTTCGGTATATATCTGTTGCATGAGTGCAGAAAAATATGAATAGTCCGCCTTATATGCGAACTACAATAGGTTAGTTAGCAAAATACCGAAAATATTGCCAACGCTGTCTAGTACTTTGAACCATATCCTCAGAACAGTTGTATTGTACATGGTGTTACGAGATTGGAAGTTCAGATATCTGTGACAATGCATGTGAATTTTTTTCCGCTTTTAGACGATCGTGGTTCCGAATTTAAAATCCAGCACTGTCTAAGGATCCGAGAGACATCGTGGTCATTGAAAGTCCGGTATTTTCTTCCGGATTTTGCATTTCTGAGAATTATTGGCCTTCATATCTTCTCACCGCTTGAAATTCACGTCTCAGCAAGCTTATCCTAGCAAAATCCTATTCTAGTGGTGGGCACGGAAACAACCAAATTACCGTGGAAAGCTAAGACCTAAGTAGCAGCCAATAACGCAGACACAGTTTTCTATACCTTAGGCTTCAACAGCTTGGAACTCTTACATTGCTATAAGACAGCTGAGTTTGCTGAACCGCCGAATTTTTCGTTGAGTGTAATCTTAAAGGAAGAAACTATAAAGTAAAGACCTTAAAGCTGCGTTCGGCAAATTCTTCCAGCGATATCAATGCAACCTGTGGTCGACCGATCTTAGCGACGAACGGTGCATAATAGTGAACGGAACGTATTTCCGCCGGTTTGCCTTGTGGTACGAGCGCTAATCGTTTTTGGAGTTGTTCGGGCAGATCGAGATATTGTACTCCAGCAATAGATGCCTCTAAAGGTTGCATACGACTTTTGATTGCTTCGTTCTTGTCAGCCTCTGCCTCTGCATAAACATTCATACGACGTGCTTGTCGTGTCTCCAGATCAATTGCTTTTCTCATCTCGGTTCGTTTCTGTTCCACGGCACGTCTAAGAAACAAGCAAATTTGCACTCGATATGTTGATGTTGTTTAGCTATGCTGAGTGAAACTGAGGAAACAAAATGCTCGGCGTTGAGAACCTCATGAAGCAGGTGGAATAATGCGAATAATACAATATGGAGAGGATTTCGGTATATATCTGTTGCATGAGTGCAGAAAAATATGAATAGTCCGCCTTATATGCGAACTACAATAGGTTAGTTAGCAAAATACCGAAAATATTGCCAACGCTGTCTAGTACTTTGAACCATATCCTCAGAACAGTTGTATTGTACATGGTGTTACGAGATTGGAAGTTCAGATATCTGTGACAATGCATGTGAATTTTTTTCCGCTTTTAGACGATCGTGGTTCCGAATTTAAAATCCAGCACTGTCTAAGGATCCGAGAGACATCGTGGTCATTGAAAGTCCGGTATTTTCTTCCGGATTTTGCATTTCTGAGAATTATTGGCCTTCATATCTTCTCACCGCTTGAAATTCACGTCTCAGCAAGCTTATCCTAGCAAAATCCTATTCTAGTGGTGGGCACGGAAACAACCAAATTACCGTGGAAAGCTAAGACCTAAGTAGCAGCCAATAACGCAGACACAGTTTTCTATACCTTAGGCTTCAACAGCTTGGAACTCTTACATTGCTATAAGACAGCTGAGTTTGCTGAACCGCCGAATTTTTCGCTTTCATATGATATGAGCCAAGTTTCTAGTCACAAAGAAATGTGAGATTTTCAATTACAGACGAAAAGAGCCTAGGAAGATGCCTAATGTATGAGCTGTTACGTAACGTAGATATTAGGTGATTTTCTATTTAAGGGTATGCGCACATATATGAATGCATATATGCAAATATGGCATCATCGAAATGCACCTTTGAAAAAAATTTCAGAAAGGTTGTGAAAACTTCATAAAATGAAAAATTTAGGTTCCTGATGGCAATTATTAGAGTAAATGGTATCAACTCATGCAATGTTCGCACGCTAATATTCCACGAAGAAAATAGAGAGTTAACGATACAGTGTATGCGGTAAAGACTCATTAACTCATGCAAGAACGCCTCATACCTTGCCTTCCATCCTCTCACTCCCGATTGCAGCACAATAGCTGCATTTCTCTTTCTTAGGAATGCACGTCTCGCGACCATCATTCGTACATGTTTCTGTATCATGACGGCAGCTTTTTCAATTGTTGCATCACGAATTTTCTCCAAGTGATCTCGTATTTTGTCTTTCAGAAAAACAGCTGTTTTACCTTAAAAGTATCAATAAATAAACAATGTGTTCCTTGAACGGGTGGCCAAAAGTATTTAATTGTACTTTTGGCCATTTAAAAGTATACCTGAAAAAGTATTTGGCTGTGAAGTGATTTGTGATTTAAAAAAAAAAAACTTTATGTAGGAAGTAAAATTGTTTTGTTGCACAAGACGGCGCATTCAATAGCATAATAAGGAACGTGGCGAAAAGCAGAATAATGCAGCTCATTGAGTAAGACTATATTTTGTTTAACGTCAAAGAATTGTTGCTAAACGGAGTTGAATCCCGATAATGAGAGTGCAATCTTTTCAACATTCACCTGAAAGTTTTTCAAGTTATAAAGGTGAGGGGCATTTTATGCTTCCCTCGACCGATTCACTTCAACACAAATAGCATGCGCTTTCCAGGAAATCATTCCTCCGTTTCAACAATGATGCTAAATAAATGTCAAGGTTGCATTCCGATTACGTTGGTAAATTCTAATGAATTAACTCGATTTTGAGCGAATACATTCCTACAAATAAACTGCATACCTATACGAAAACACTCTTGAAATTTGTTGCCTTGCTGTTCGAGAACATCGCTCACAATTTCGATAGTTGTCTGACAGCGAGCAACATCCGCCGGAAGCAAACATCGGTAGCTGTAAGTTTAGCGAAGTTTAGCGCCTTTCATTGATATACCAACTTTGAAGTGATGAGAGACGATGAGAAAAGAAAAGCTGAAGCATCACCATCAAATTGCACTCCACTTTGCATAGCTTGAAAGCAAAAAGTTCCTAATTTCAACCTTTCCCAAATTTTGTTAGAGTGCACTTCCAAAAGGCGCCTGAATTATAGTATATTATGTTGGAGATTTTCTCAACCGAATCATATTACATCATATTATACCTGAATTCTTTACAATATAAAGTATAGCCCCGTTATAATAATATCGTTGGGACCACAACATGTAATCATAAAAAAATCTGGTAGTGCGGAACCGGAACCCAACAGAATCATAGTTTGAAATGACCTAAGGTTCACATGACCAAAACGCATGGAATCAGGCTTTTCTTCGATCCTATCTTTTCTTCCCTTACGAGCAATTCAAATGAACTCCGACCACCCCTTTCCCCCCGTGGAATAACTGAATGACGCATTCCACCGTAAGAGGAACACATATAACGTTTATTCAGTATGGAATAAACAGTCACAGGAGTATGGAATAAACAGTCACAGGAGCGGAAAGAAACCTTTCGGTCTGCAGCGATTTATGAAATTACGACAACGATACCTTTTTCTAGCCATGCTACGACGCATTTGGCACTATTCAAGTGCGCTGTACGTTATCATTTTGCGCCACAGGACATGAACACAATTCACACGTATCGCTTGACGTTTGTTGGAACATTGGGATTGGAACTAACGAGTTTAGGATGTCTCGACTAGTGGACAGTAACACACATGAATCTATGTGATATATGATTTTTGCTGTTCTCTTTCTAAGTCACTTTCTACCTTTACCTTCACAAATCTAAACTACCTTTCAATACCTGAATCCCTCATTAGAGAAGGAAGAAAAAAAGAGACAATGAGCTATAAGATGACAAATTTCTTCAAGCAACAACAAATACAAGTCGAAAAGATACAAACCGTGATGCGAAAATATCGAAAATTTGTTTGATTGGATATCCGTGTCGTCTTATTTTAATCGTATCAAGAACGGCTAATGAATGCATCTGACGGATAACAGTTTGCTCACAAAATCTTCCCGCTTGTCGTTCGTTATTCGAACGCATACATCGCACGAAATGACAAATACTCCTTAAATAAGTATGACTTAGTTATTTTCCTCGGAAAAAAATAGAAACTCCTTCAACTGGGTCACATGAAATCCTTTGTTATTCACATATTCTTCACAATCGAAACTTAGGGTTCTCAGGATTAGGAGTCTTGGAATCTGTTCAATTATTCTCTGTTTCATGGATCTTGGAATATGTTCACCTGGTAGGCTCAAATTAAAAGCCGAAGATATTCGGACCAAAATGAGAAAACCTATGCAAGAAGATGAACACTTCATGAAAACCTGACTGGCCCTTGATCAATTGTCGCGACGTATACTTTGTAATTATTCAGGATTTTAGCGTGTGTGTTATATGACAAACAATTTTAAGCATCAATAAAAACTCATTCTCAATGAGAGATATAAATATTCTTCCTAAGAAAGGTACTAGACCTGCAAAATAATATTGCTTCACAATATTTGCCACTATATTGATTATATGGTAAAATAATCAGCATGCTATTTTATAATTTATTGTGATTCGCATTAATAGCGTTACATTTAAGGTTCCTGTTAAACTACCTGCGTTCATTTAAGCCATCTTTATATCACATTTTATATTTTCCATATATACATTTAGTTCAAATAGACTTTAGTCTCCATTTTTACAACTTTTCAAGTTACTATTTGAAGGGTCGACAGAGCTCTAGATAGAAAATTAGTATTTAAATAGAACTGAACTGACTTGCTCATTCTGTCGACGATCTCCTTTGAAGATCGATTATATTGTTGAGCAACGTAAACGATTTCATCTTGAGCAATAACTTTCCCATTGAATGTATGATTCCGAAAGATTTGTGCAACTGACTGAAATATATCGGTCCAACAAAGCATTCCCTTCCAAAACTTACAAAATTTCTTACTGATTTATAACATGGTCTTAAATTGCGAAAATGCAACACTTTTCTCCTAAAAAAACTTCTGCCTTTCCAATATTTTTCCCACAAATCACCAGAAATTTTCGCTCGATTCACAAAATCTCAATACTATGATGAGGTGTGCTAAACAAAGATGGACTTTCAGCTGGAAAATGACGAAATATATGGTGCAAACTGCAGAAAGTCAGACATATACAGGGCAAATTAATCGAACTGTCACCTTCAACATTGAAGACACAACATTTCAGGAATCGGGATATTTTAATGAACACCGTAAACAGTTCTAGTAGCAAATCAGTGAAGCGCGACAAAATTCAACAGCTTTGAAATTCATTGTCATTAAAACATTACAAGCGCCACAATATTAAAAACAGATAACTGTCACTAAGATGCTACATAACATTAATAACATTTCTCTAGACCACTCCTACAGTTCTGCACTCGTTTGCTAAGCGTTAAAAAAATTTCACTTGCTATTAATCCGGAAACAAGCGCTTCCTCATATTTCGCATGGTTGTCACTAATTGAAAACCTCCAGGATGTCGCGCTGATCGCATAAGAATCTATGTATATCCTCGACTTAGCCTCTCTCGTCATTTAAGCCTTTCGAAGAAAAACACCACACAAATCAATTCTCTCATCTGAAGAAACCCTTTCGCTCCATCGAAAAATTCTAAGGAATGACTACTTTTATACGTCTGAAATTTTAAGTATTGTTGTTATGGTTTGTCAATCTTTCGCAAGAAAAAAGTCTCATTTATGCAAAATAATAAGCTCCCAGTTTATGCCTCTCAAAATTCCGAGAAGCCTGTAGTCCCAAAAATTCTATTCGAATGAACATCTCAAATGCGTTTTTCAACAAAGCTTTCTGCATGCTTTTGTTCGAATAATGAAAAATAATCAGAATCCACGAAGATTTTGCCGGCTAAAACAGAAAACTGCCTATATATTTCACAACTTCGCCCGATGTCTCAGAATGACCCGCAGGATTCAAAAATAAAAAGTAAAAAAAAATCAGACAATTTTATAGGAAATTCGCCTGATGGAACTTGTGATCGCTGATCGTTATGCACAAAAGATTTTAAATTCTCTTTGGAGAAAAAACACTTACTGTATTTTGACTTTCGGAAAGAGTTGTCAAAGCGGCTTTTGAAATTTGGCGATGGTTTTTTTCGATGAATTGTTGAACTGAGTAGAATGTTTGACCAGCGAAATGTTTAACGGCAAATTCGAGACGATCCTTTGCTCTTGCCTTTCCATAGACGTTTTTATCAAGGTGATTCAAATTGCAACGTTGTAGATAGCCCTCATCGGATGCCTTCAATTTTTGTCAACGCACTAATAAATCACAATGTGAGAGTTGAGATAACAGAAATTCGGCTCATTCAATTTTCAGCTGCTGGGCTTGCTTTTCGGATATCTCTAACTGTGTTGTCCAGGAATTCAATCAACCACTGAACATCCTCTTCACCACTCTCCTTTCTTTTCTTCTCTGTTGCTAAATGGGCGTAGAACTGTTCCAGCATCTGGGAAATCCATATTTCCGGCACTTCTTTCTAAGAATTCAGTTACCTCTTATCAATCTCCATCCTCTGACCTGTAGGCTGTTCTCAACAATAACAGCATCAACCGCATATAAAGATGCAAACCTTTGCGGGAATTACAAGAAAAATAACACCAGGATGTAGGAATGACATGATTATAAAAAAAACTTAACCCGTGAAAAAAGAGCGCACATTTCAAAGGTTGGATAACTGGACAGTGAAAAGCAATCAACCATGAGATTTGAACTAAATTGTTTCAGCATTCTCACAAGCATGTGTAACAATTCCGTTGCTTCGTTTCATAAATAAAAGCAAGTATGGCCCAACTTATAAGGGTGCACTACTTTACTTGGAAAACGCAAGTGTTTTCCTCTCCTAACTTCAAGCTCAACTTGTCTAATCAGCCGTATTACTTTAATGCGCATTCAAAGGTCAGCTATATGGTTCAATAAGAAGAAAGACCTTAGGAAATTTGCACTCGTCGTCAAGCAGTGGCACGAGTCCCTCAGGCCGCTTGAACAAAAGTTCGATAACACGCTCGTTATCTATTGATGTAGGCATCTGAAAGCATTTTTCAGTAGCACTTTCAACAAATTATCGCAGCAAATAGCGCTTTATATTAACCGCCATAAAATTAGAATTATAAGACTTGATAGTTGCAGATTCTTTAACATTCAAAATGTAATGTGCAACCAAAGAATTTTAAAGCATGTACACTTCACTCTCAGCACACCTCTTACGAGTGCTTAAAATTAAGACTACCTGTTCGTTTAACTCAAAAAGCATCTAAAAATTTGCAAGAAACAAATCTGCGGATCCTTTCTTTTTTATTGAAATTGAAATGCATCTGTCTTTTCCCTTTTACTACCTTCCTCCGCTTCCAACTCAAATATGAAATGGCGCGCGAAGTTTCCGCTTGATAGTTTATACTCACTCACGTGATAATCAATCTCGATTTCCTCTTTATCGTAATCATACTGTACTTCTTTGAATATTTTCTCCACATAAAAATGCTCGAAACGTTCGTTGACAAGATTAACGCAGAATTGCTCAAACGTGTTGTTGTTGTAGCGCTGAAATATTTATCGATACTTCATTCACTGATTGGATTCTTTAAAGTTGTTGCTGATCAACTCAGGTGAAGGTTAATTAAATTCTATGCAGAATTAAGCGGTTACTCATATCAAATGCCGATAATAGACTTCCCACCTTGAGATTTCATTAGTTCATCGAGCGAAATGAATCGAAATTAAAACTTCATTGGATTACTGTGGAATGAGAATTCAGGTCTGGAAAGTTCATAGAAATTATATATCTCAAGTTGATAGATTAATTTCCCACATTTTTACCAGCATTTTGACGAAAGTGCTCACAAGTAACTTGACCTTTGTGTTTGATGGAGTGGAACACAAGTAAAAATAAAAGTATTATATTGTAAGTTATAATGAAAATTGCAACGAAAATGTGGAATGAGAATTCAGGTCTGGAAAGTTCATAGAAATTATATATCTCAAGTTGATAGATTAATTTCCCACATTTTTACCAGCATTTTGACGAAAGTGCTCACAAGTAACTTGACCTTTGTGTTTGATGGAGTGGAACACAAGTAAAAATAAAAGTATTATATTGTAAGTTATAATGAAAATTGCAACGAAAACGTTAGAATTAGCATCAAACGGTAGTCAAAAAATAACTGTGTCCAAAATGTGAAATATCGTTTTTCCCTGTATAGCAGCAATTCAACACCTTGCTGTATAAAGGCAAAACAGTAGAGATGCGAGGCGTTTCTTACTACCGTATGCATTCGCTATCGAAACATTGTTATCATTGTTACCTAATAAGTCACGCAATTCAAAAAAACGTCATCGCAAAGGCAGATGTCTCTTTAAAATAACACGATAAGACATTAATTTCACATGATTAATTATCAATTCTCAACCAGGTTCACCCTAAAATGAAATCAGAGGATTATAGAAAATCTTTGCTTACTTCAAAACCATAGAAGTCGAGAAGTGCAATTGAAGTGTTGTGATTGGGGCATTGATATGCGTATGAGATACGCGATATAATCCAATGGAATAGCTCTTCATATATCAGTTGTGCTAATGCATCTCTGTTAAAACAAATATACACTTCATTTATTCAACAGGAAAGGATCAAAGATCGGTATGACATCATCAATGCTTCAATATATTTCAACGTCAATTTTTTCCTGGACGAGAGGACATGGATGATCTTCTGGATGATGGAAAGCGAGTCAGGACTTCGATGAATTTTATTCGTCATTGCGAGAAATTCGCATATAACACCGTTCGTGAAAATTGTGTAAGTTTTATTATTGCGTGGGTTTTTGAAAAAATAATTTTTGGTAAAGCGTCGCCATACTTTGCAAAATTTCAAAATAGCAGGTGAAATTGCAATAAGAGGCGTCAACATATGGAGAATTTAACGATGATGCACCATAGCACATTGACACACTTACGACCACATCTAAAAATTTTGAAAATTCACCAGCCTACAGTTTTTCCCCTCTAATTCGCTCCCCCTCTTTTCTCCATCACTCAACTTTCCGATCAAAAAAGAACAGTTCCCATCCTCTGATTTTCCGAAACGACTTGCAGATAAGTGGCAGAAAGACAGAAGCGGAGGAATGAAAAGAAAATATCGCAAGTTTCGAAAGTTTTCAAAGAGGATCATTCGAAAATGCAAAATCACCCGCGTTTTGGAGCGCTCTCCATTCAAAGCAGCAAGCCATCAAGACTCATCATTTCCGGGCCATTGAAAAATAAAGCCATTCCTAGCTATCAGAGTGCTTCTCAATTCCACTTCCACTGTGAGTATAAAAATTGAACCCTGGCGGTAAACCGACCTCTAACAATTAATCCTTCGAAAATTATCAATCACAAACCTTTTTGGAAATTGGCGCAAGGAGGTGGAAGCGCTGGGAAATGAGTGGGGAGAGGAGAAGGAGAAGTGATAGCCTTATGTGGTCCACGTCCTTCTCAGGACTCATGAAAACCACTCTAGTAGTTCATATGATCTTTTCACAACATAAAACTGAAAATCTCTTCGAAAATTGCACGTGGAAATCATCAGCCGAGGAAAGCATCAAGGAATAATCAGTCATAAAGAGTGACATCGTTAAAAACCCTCCTATACTGTAATGAATATTTCACAGTATATTTAGAAGCTTTCGAGCAATAAAATTGCCTTACCGAACATCGAGAGCTTGATTGATAGTGAGAGGAGTTGATATAGTTTCTTCACCGTTCATCTGTAACATTTGAAAGTCGCAAAAAAAAAAAACCAACGAGATAATTGCTCCCAAAACTGAATTATGGAAAGATGGCAATAACTTTAAAGCAACTTGCTTCCTACTGAGTTTTCAAGTTCAGAAGAATCTTACCTATTTTTCAATCATTGCTTGAACAGTGGTTCGAGCGATGACTTCACGGTTCTTACAACAGCTTGCAGGTTCAGTTAACGTATATTTTTGCACATCCAACTAGTTTTATTTCAATCACTAATGGAGGCAGCTAACATAAGTTATCATTATACGTTGAAAATATGCGCTATCCGAATCGATTTTTATTGCTGGTATAAAACTTTTATGAGAGGGTTACACCATAACATAACAACTCAATTAGGAAGTTGCGTTGTTTTTGGAACCCTGAATATCTGTTCACTTCAGAAATTCAAAAAAAGAAAAAAAAAATAAATAATTCATCCTCAATTCCAATGGAATACACACTATCGCCTATGAATAATGATATGAATTAACTCGCAAGAAAAATAGAATTCAAAACGAAATCAGTATTATACACTCAAAATGAAAACTGCTATTTCTGTACCGTTGTTTTGCATGTGAAGATAGCACTCCATTGCTCGAGATCGACTTCGAGTAAATACGCTGACCATTTCACCTCTGAGTCGTTGCCAATCTCAACACCCATTTGTTCCTCATTATCCGATATCTAGAAACAAAATGCTTCCAATGTTTCGCTTCAATGATATAAAAATTCCTGATGACAGGTATAGAATTCTGTTGAACCGGCGCACAGCCCTATTTATGTAGAGACATTGCGCTTGCAAATGTGAGTGCGGAACAATGGGAATTAATAGAAACGCATCACGTGCATCGATGTGATGCGCGTCTTTGTCTTGCCACAGACATACTAGGAGGCTATGTCTGTCCATCTACAAGCCCATCCGCACATTTAATTCTTTGGCCTTTCGATATCCATTTTGCCTAGGTTCATTTTGATCCCTGATTCTAGAAATCAGCACCACATTTTCTCAACCCATAGTTTTACGAGCCCGCCCAACTGCTTTCACAGTAGAAACTTCCAGTTCGAGAACCTCAAAGATCAAACTTTTCTGCAAAACATGCTTAGTGTGTCAAGACTAAAAATTAACTGCAATACTGTCCCGGAAGACCAAATCATGGGACTAGTCGTCAGCAGAGGAGTTAGGAGACGAGGTCCTAGGAAGAAGCGGTTTTGTCTCAGTCAAGGCATTGACCTTGATATTTCGGAGGGCTGCTCTTGAAGCCACTCAAATCGCCAGGGGTGGGCGGTTACACGGAGATGTCTAGGAATTACTTTTGTAAAATCGAGTCATTAGAGGGGGAGAAGGGAAAGGTTAAGTCTTAGCTGCCGGCCTCAGAGATTTTGAGAGCACCCAAAAATTTTAAAAATGGAGATTTGAAAACATGGAGGTGATTTGTACTTCTACAGGCGGCTTCGAGTGCCACGTTTATTAGAGATTTCGAAAAGAAGAGGAGGCAGGAAAATATGCAATGGATAGTAAAATAGTGATTGCTATTGTTATTTTTTTCAATTGAAAGTTCAAAATTGTACAAAACTGCGCATTCTTTTCACTCATTTGATTGAAGAGTTGCAAATTTGATGGCAAAAATTTGTGAAGAATCCTTACCTTTCTTGGTTTGAAGTATAAGTTGCCAATGTGTAGGATGGTCGCAAGTGCACGAAATATGAAGCTCTGTTGGTCTTCGCTGAATCCGACTGCTTTCAACGCATCTCGTAAACCGGCAAAGTTTTGCAAATCTTCCGTTTCATTATCAACACATTTGCCCTAAAATAAACGCCATTAAGCCTACATTTCGAGTAAACGTTGAAGCTTACAAAATATAATAGATTTATGTGAAAGAAATGAAAGTTCTGCGTACATATGCCAGTAAAAATTCAATGTTTCAGAAATTTTGAGAAAATCTGTCGAAATGAAAAATTTCCGTTCAGTGAATTTTTTGGTCAAACAAGTTGGTAAAATCGTTTGGGAGATCATTGAAATACGATTAATCTTTACAATGGTACCAATCATATTCCAATTTTTGTGAGCAGAAAATTGATTTTCGATAGCTAAGCAACCAGTGGACAAAAAAAACGCTCGCACGTTGCAAATGTTGGCCAGGCATACTGTCGCAATTTTTTGAGGAAATTTGATAATAATAACTCATGTGTGAACCGTATTGTGTATATCGACAGAATTTATGCAAATAACGGTGAGAATATCACGTTGTGGTAGCAAATGCGGTAATTTGGGGCATAAAAATGGAAAAGGAGGTAGCAAATATCACTGAAAAATTTTCACTGAAACTATAAATCAGAATGAGGTATTTTTTGAGAATTAAAAGATATCAATGAAAGGTGATAAGAATTAAGCAAAACTACAGATATATTATTTTGACAATGAAAGGAATATTAACTTCAGAAGGTAATTCCTTGAGAATATTCATCAACTAATTCAAAGAGATTCTCCCCTTGGAGATTTTTTAATAACTTTCCTACATTCAATACTATTCTCAAAGAAAACCAAGAAATGGACTTAATAGAGAATCTAAACTTGGTGAAATCGCATGAAATTGGATTCGCTTCTTCAACGTTATCAGAAAACTGACAGCTTAGAAAAGTGGCCAACTTGCTAATAGCAATTTTTTTCCGTACTCAGCCAAGGAACGCTAACACAGAATTTCCAAGATGATGTTGATGCTCGAGCCTGAAGTTCGCCATATAGAAATAACAGTATTATTAGAAGTTTACGAGGTTTACATAAACGCCAGCTGCGTGCTCGAGAGCTGCCTTATATATGTATTCAAATTTTCAATTTTCATCACAATATATCGATTTTATGAACCTGATTGAGGTAGAAATACTTGTGAGAATCTTTGAGACCGAACTTCTGGCGTAATGATTCCTCCAATCCAGCACACATTTGATAGAAGACATTGAAGTTACGTTCGCCTCGCTTCTGATAGACAACCCGACTTAACTCCAATGGCAACAGATGACGCAGTGCAACACCTTCGATCGATTCACTGCAAATATTGCGCACCTGGTGAATCAAAACGTTGATGAAACAATTAGATGAACAGAAACAATGAATAGGTTTATAGCGTGCTTGAATTTCAAAGCTTGTTTATAAAATATTTGAATGAAATCACCTAAAGAAACAGTAAGTAGAGAAAGAAGCACACTACAGGAGACGGCACGATAGGTGCTTTTGCAATTCGCTCATCTCACCAATCGATCTCATAACTGGGCAACAAATTTCGAAATTTCCTAAATAAGGCCTTCGTATTGTAAAAATATGCAAAATAATGTCATCACAGTTTAGCAAATTCCACTGATTGTGCAAATCTTCCACCAATAATTGCTTTAGTTTTGCACCCTGACCGATATAAACGGAAAAGCGATCATCCAAAACGCATATGGATTCTTTCCCCATTTTTAAAAGTTTATACCACCTTTTAAATTTCGAGGATTTAAGTGAATATGGGATATGAGGCCATCTTGCAATTTACATTATTCCACTGATTTTCTACTGGAAAGTATTCGACAATAAACATACACAAATACATACGCATGAATATAGTGTTGCTATGAGCTTTTGCTTTTAAAAAAATTAATGCATAGGAAATGTAAATTTGTGAAAAAGCATTTAAAAAACCTCAAAAAACAAACTAAACTTAAATCCTTAAAATAAAACAGAATAAAGCCTTCATTGAAAAGCAATAAGACGCCGAAGAATCCGATGTTGAATCACCTTAAACTTGAGCTAGTAGACGTTAAGAATGAGGAAAATATTTTAAAATAACCTACTTTCTGTACAGCAGCTCGAGAATATAGCCGGCTCGAGTAGCACTATTGTTTTTAAGCGTCTTTGCACCAGCAAACGCCTCAATGATTGTTTGAATAGCATCGACCTGAAAACGTCAATGAAACTATCATAAATGCTCAAAGACAAGCAAAACCTTCATCACATTGTTGAGACAAGCTGCAAGTTGGCCTCCGTTGGGCATGCTTACTGGAGTGACGAAGTTATTAGGCGCGTGGACGTGCGCATCACCCGTAACCAGTAAAGTTAGAAAAATGAGATAATGTAACCGCTTTTTAAAGGACAAGCAACGCGGACTACATGCAGATTCAAGACTACTATATCTGCCAGGACTATAAGGCTTTCGCCAATGGGCGTTTTAGCCCGGCGATTCTGCAAATTCAGGTTGCGATAGCTGAGAGTGAAGGAAGCGGCAATGGCGCTCCTCTTTCACGTCCGTTTATGTAATGCCCCGTGAGTATGCTCACTCCCTTACCCCAGCTTAATGACTCTATGGCGAAAAGTTCGTCAAGTGCCCAAAGTTTTGAAGCATCTATGGAAGAGTTCAAGCCACGTTTCGTTGAATCGGGCCATCTTGCATCTGTCACCTTAAACCTTTCTTAACGCATTTGTGGTCACCCGCGCAGCACATTCTCTAAACTGTCATGAAGAAAATGACGCTGGAGTTCGCGAGTAACAGCATATACGCAGATGGGAACGCAATGTGAATAATAGCCCAGGAAATGAAACATAGAAAGGAAAGCTCGAGTAGTCAACAAGAACAACAGTACTGCAAAGCGATGGAGCAGTTATACCAATCAAAACAAACGAATTTTTTTAGGATATTTTTGCAACATAGCTGCATGGAAAATGCGCATAGGGGTAAAGGCATCCCAAACGCACAAACTACCATTTCGATAGACTGTCTTGGAGCCACTTGAGAACCGGATGTTGGAGTAGGGAAAACAAATTACACTAAATGCATTATGTCATGGCAACAGGCACACAGTCCGGATATGCCCTTCAACATCGCCTAATCGACTACAGCGCGGAACTTGTAAAGATGTAACACGGTGTCGCAGGGAACAATGACCAGTAAGCTCCAGAGATCGTAATCTAGCAAACGAGGTGGGTGGCGACTGGTCAGCAAATTCATTTTGATGTCTTATCGAATTTGACCAGGAAATACAACATTCAAATTTCTTACAATAAGAAATTTCGCACAAACTACCATTTCGATAGACTGTCTTGGAGCCACTTGAGAACCGGATGTTGGAGTAGGGAAAACAAATTACACTAAATGCATTATGTCATGGCAACAGGCACACAGTCCGGATATGCCCTTCAACATCGCCTAATCGACTACAGCGCGGAACTTGTAAAGATGTAACACGGTGTCGCAGGGAACAATGACCAGTAAGCTCCAGAGATCGTAATCTAGCAAACGAGGTGGGTGGCGACTGGTCAGCAAATTCATTTTGATGTCTTATCGAATTTGACCAGGAAATACAACATTCAAATTTCTTACAATAAGAAATTGATTCAATATCTCTATATAATTGCGAAACTCACATTGCAATGAGTAAACAAATAATTTTTGCTCTATACAGTTTTTGATAGAGGTCACATAAATGATTAGTTTACATCCTTGTGGGACCAGAAATCAAACTATTTTTCAGATGCTGGGCTTAACAGATGAAGCGAGATAAAGTGAGCAAAGTAAGCCAAGAATTCCTTGATGAAACATGCAAGACCGGTGGAAAATTTTTTTAACTCAAGGCAGACAAAACGAAATAAAATTTTTCACATATTTGAACGCAGCGAAATTCCCACATATATAAATGAAGCGAATTGAAATTTTTAAGATGGAAACTTCCCTCTCAAGTCAAACGAAGCGAGCTAAACATTTCTCTAAGGCAGGCTAAGGAGACCGAGATTCTTTGACGTGAGCGAAGCGAGTCGGTAAAAATGTGCGTTTTTGGCGATTTTCGTCTCCTACCCGTGCTTTTGCGCGCTCTACGATTAAGGCTGGTTGAAACTTTAAACTTTTCTCTCCCTCTCCAAGTAGTTGCACAAAAGCTACCCAGGTTTATAAGGAGATTTTATGAAAAGATGTAAACACAATAAAAATTGAAACAATCCACCTGCACGGCTGTTACGATTTCTCTTTTACTTGATTTGACGATATAACGCGCTGCTTGAAATAAATTCATTGTCTTTCCCGAACCTGATTCACCACTGAAAATTGTATAATTAGATTGCTGAGTTCTGTACCAATTAATGACTCGGAAAATGATCATTCCGTTCTGTTGACGCATCAAGAAGAGAGTACAGCAGACAAAAAAAAAATCATTAATTATGTCCAGAACTCAAAACCACACGGAAAAAATCAACAAAATGAGCGCATCAACAGTAAACGTGGATGCAAGATGAACAAATGCTTCAAAATTTGTGAAAAAAGCGCCCAGTGAGAAGCCGAATTTGAAAACTGTACTAAGCTCTCATCGTAAGGCTTTCTGTGGATATGATTTTTTGCTCCAAAAAAGCTATGACACATGCAATCCGACAATCCGCAAAAGGCAGGTTATTTGCACCTCATGCCGAAATACCTTCTAAAATATCTATTGGAATATCGTCCCAGAAAGGTAACAAGCAGCATATCGATCACCTACGAATAGCGAAATTTAAAAAATGATAACAATGGAATTAAAAGCATCTGTTGCTTAGGGAGTCAGGTTATTTGCACCTCATGCCGAAATACCTTCTAAAATATCTATTGGAATATCGTCCCAGAAAGGTAACAAGCAGCATATCGATCACCTACGAATAGCGAAATTTAAAAAATGATAACAATGGAATTAAAAGCATCTGTTGCTTAGGGAGGGAATGAAAGCACACTTTTGGTCGTGGGTTTATTCAGTAAGTTTTGTGAAGCTATAGATAGGGTCTACTCGTTATATGCTTTCAATGAAAGATAGAAGTGGACACAATTGGAGCTCACGGAATATTTGAGATGAACAGGTGACATTGAGAACCATCTTCAGAAGGGTTCGAGGGCAATTTTCTAAGTGCTTCATGAAATAACTGCGGTAGTTGGTCGTCAGGAATACCGGTTTGAGTCCTCGTTTACTACAGTGCTTAGTAAGCTGACGCTTATATATGTGTACATGCAATGCATACCCGAAGCAGATCATTTCGCTTCTTGATTTGTTCTTCGCATTGCGTAAAACATCCTCTCCGATCGAAAATATATGTCTGAAAAATGGAGGTTTTTCAATATTTCCCCTGCATTTTCTCCGATCCTCTGCGTTCGCTCCATTTTTTTTTTTTTTTTTTTTTTTTTTTTGCAGAGGATGCAGAACGTCCTCTGCATTTTTTTCACTCGGTTTTTTGTGAAAATTTTTCAGTCTTCTAAAACTGACGAAGACCAATTTGGCAATGATGTCTCAAGGGAATCTTCTTATAGCAATCGTTGCAAAACATTTCACTTAGTGCAACGATGAACACTGAAAATTGCTGATCTATCAACTAGCTCACACCTTCTGCAATTACTTTAACGAATTCGATTACGGTTTTTACTGTTAAAAAATGGTGACTGCATCCAATAAAGACAAAACAAACACTTAGTAAATTTTCAAAAAAAGTATTTTACACTTGAACAGTGAGCAAATCAAACTAATTTCCATCGAGTGTTTAATGAAAAATGAAAGAGATGTTGGACGATTTTTAAGGTTGAAGAAACGTACGATAGTTTTCACCCACCATCGCTAATTTTCAATAGTAGTACGTGCACTTACCCTTTCATGCTCACCACTATTTCTATTACCCGATTTTACCCTGCAGCAATAAATTTCAAAGAAAGTTTAGCTAACTATTTCGTTGCATTGTTTATCCACTTAAAGCAATTCTTTTGGAGCAAATTTTGATGTCGGATTTTCCTCAGGGTTGCTTTAGAGAGAATTTTCAGATGTAAAAAAATGTTCAGCTGAAAATATTGAGTCTTTCATAGTTATCAAATTTTGTAGCGATCGAGAGGAGAATTTTATAATGGCGGAAAAGTTTATCAATTCTGTAAGAAGAACATTCTCGGCAGGTGGAATGAGGCAACAGTTGTAGCTCTTATTTCCCCTACTTTGTGAGGTCATGCGGATAGAGACAGAAACGTAAAGCGACCAAAAGTGGAAGACTGCGCATTTCATAAATGCCAATTCTCACAGTACAGAATGAGAAAGAAATGTGAGCGATGTTGGCTTTCGAAAACGTTTAACCACATACGCGGGCATTGACGTCGTTGGTTGGTTGCGGTAAAGCTTGATAACAGAATCATCGTATATGGATAGACGCTCGTATGGGTTAAGTGCCAGAAGAACCTCACCAGCTTTCGTCTGAAAATGTTGTTCTTTTTTAAATTCCGAATACTTTCAAATATGAAAGCACTCGCTCCTAATAAATTGAGTAAGGTGTAAACAAAGAAATAGTTTAAGCAATTGCCGCGAACTTCTAGTACTTTTACGTGAAAAAAAACATCTTCACCAACCGAATATGAAACAGTTAGAAAAGCAAGCTTAGAAATGAATGAGAATATGTAATTTATTATTTCGCTGAACATTTCTCTTCATATGCTAGAGAAGTGAAAAAATGTCGAATCTTGGCGAAATTTTTGCCCATCGAAATTATGGAAATTGAGGACCCTCAACGATTTTTAAGACGCGGAAAAACCAGCACAATGCACACCAATGAAATTTATTGCAAGAAATTTTCATCGAAGCTTCATAATGTAGTTTTTCCGTAAAATGAGTAATTCAAAATATAGCAAACACATTTTTAGTAGACGAATACGTTTTCACATTACCTTTGAAGGTTGTTTTTTCTTAAATTTTCTTCACGAAAATACGCTCATCTCCAGAAAAAATACACATCTTTCATTTCCATCTGGAACAACAATATCATAATTTAAAATACTTCATAAATTGCTTCATTTGTGATGTTCCCATAACGACACACTACAATCGTTGAGTCCTAAGTATATCAAAATTAATATTTGCTATTTGTTATGTAGAAAACTCACATAAATTCGCTTCTTTTCAAATCGTTTTTGAAGCGAATATAACAACGCCGATTCACATTCATCCCTGAAATTGCGAGAATCTCCACAAAACTTTTCAGCTGCAAAAGTTGTACGAAAGTAAAGGCACACTCACTGATAAATGATAACACGATTTTAGAAGAAAAATTTTCGGACGGAAAATAAACGAAAATAATCTGAAGGATGAATCACGTAAATAGTTTCCTCCTTGTATGTGAGCGATTTCCTTACATAATCAGCAATGCTGATATGTAAGTGTTAAATACAATTTGATTACGATTATATTATTGTTTGTTTGCCTAATCAGTACGACGGTTAGTGATTTAAAACTGAACAATATTGAAAGAAATAGCGCTTTTATGAAGTGTTAAATATTCAAACTGAATTCGCATCATTGTTTAACACCATTGCATCTCACTTGATAAAAGATTTATTGAACAATGTTCGCTTTAAGTGAAATATGTTGTATTTAATACGTATTAACTGAGGATAAAGAAAATCGAAAAAAAAAGTTATTAGGTTTGCAAAGAATAAAACAAAAACAGATAAAAATATTCTATTTTATAACCACTACTAAATCTATAAAAAATTGTATTTTTAGGGAAAAATAAAGTTTTATTAGTTTCTTTCATTGTAATACATTCTTTAGCAAGCAATCAACGTGTTACGTCCAATAACGTTATTGTCAGTTTTTGAATATTATCTCTCACTGTAGAAAACATATGCAAAATCTAAAAAAACTTACGGAATTTGAACAAGATCCTCCACGTCCGGGTTGAATTTCTTGCGCGTCGTCAACCGTGCAGCGTTGTCAAGTTGCATCACATGATTCTACAAATATGAGACGTGCGATTTTCATTTTAACGGTTAAAGCATTAGTGCAACCGCGATTTCGATTACATAACGATGGTAAGATAAAATATGGCCGGTAGCGGTAAAGAAGAGGAAATAAACAGATCCAGTAAAATCCACAACCTAAGGGAAAAGAGCTTTTGGTGGCGGAGATTCTTCATTTATGCAANAGTTTAAATCAGATTGCTACCTTTTTATCCGTTATTGCGAAAATGCATTCGCGAAGTGCATTACCCTGACTATGAATCTGATGGTTAGCATTACAGTTTTAGTTCACGAATTTCTGGGACTAGAATTACGAAATTCGACGATCCCAATGCATATTGACTTTCACACCAATTCGTCAACTTTAGTATTTAAAAATACAATGGTGGCTAAAAATCTGCATGAAATTCACTGCCGCTCGAGTTGCGTAACTTACATCGACAGTTACATTAGACAAAATACGAGGTAATATTGCGCATTTTTATTATTCATTGGCAATTTAGGAAATTAGTTGTTCCGATGCGCAGAATGTAAACATACTAGAGAACTTCCTCTGGTACATTTCTCTACTTATTTGCTTGGGAATGGGTTTCGATGATTAATGGAGGAATTCACAGCGATGTTGGGACAAGCGACCAGGAATCCTAAGCAACCATGCAGTAATATTATTTGCTATGATGTTCGTAGACAAGTAGAGTAGAATTTGCTAATGATGACACAATCGAAAACGCTGTCCTCGCTGATTCTTTCTATATTTCAATGTTGCTCACCGTATGTTCTCTATTCAGCAAAAAATTACACACTGCACCTCTGTCCGTTCATTTTCCTGTATATTTCAACTAGAACTCCAGCGTATCGGTGTGGTCTTGCGTTCCATGAATCTATCCCCTGGCCACTAGTTTCTCGATAGTGAAGCATAAAGTATCATAGTTCCAAACCAGCACCAAAAAATTTGAATTCCATAACTTTTTCTGCTGTGCAGCGGTTCGGGAAGCACAGTATGAAGCAGGCTTCACTTCTGGGAGCTTGCCAAGGTATAAAAAGCAGAGCTTTTTTCATAATACAGTAGTCGTCATGAGACTCAGTCTTATAAGGAAAATTAGGAAGCGATTTGGTTTGTGGGATCAAATTCCATCCTCATTTTTGTAACGTTAATGGTATTACGAGGTGAGTTAAAAAGTGTTCCCGTTCTGACAGATTAATCAGGAACCGGTTCCATCATTGGAGTTAAGAATCACCTTTAATTATAAATATATCACCTCACAGGTGATTTTGAACGAGCACTTTTTTCCTTAACAAAAACCCACTCGCTGCCCTACATTGCAGGTTGCTTCCTTATTGCTTTCGACTCTGTTGCTTCTCACATCGTGTTTTCTCACCTTTCTCGTGTTGCATTTTGCACTTACGCTTGTTAAAGTAATGAAAAAAAATTACCACAATAAACCCCCAAGATTAGACGTCCCTCCCTGCAATACAAAAAATGCCCATAAATCTCACTGGCTATTATGCTTCCCTCAATTTGACTAGATAATCATTTCAGGGTGGTTAGTCTTACCTAAGAGGACAGAAAAATATAAGTCCTCTTCTATATATTATTTTTTTCCATTCAAAGCCGGCTTTCTTCTAAAGAAATAGAATGAAATGCTTATCCCGTTGATAGGAGGTTATGGAAGGTAGTGGTGAGTACATTTCTGCTGATATTTCGTTACTGTGGAATCATTCAATTTTTGAATGAAAATGTTAATGATGGTAAGTTTTTTTTTTGCATCAGATCAGCAATTCTCTCAAAGACTTATAAATAGATTTTTATGAATTTTTCTTAGCTATTGCGTTTTCATCAATATGCATGAAAATTGTTTAAAAAATACTTTTAGCTTGTGAAAAAAAAAGGATTGCCGCTATGTGAAAATAATGCAAAATATTATGGGGGATTTCTAGAGAATATTTAAACAATGAAGAGTAGTGCTTGTGAACTGACTGATTCAATAAGATTGCAATAATCAGCGCATCAAATTTCGAGCGTTCGAAGATTACGGTCTTTGCATCTATTAAATAAGCTGATAGAACTAATTTCATCTTCCGTAGTAATTCTTTAAAATTCAACACTATTTTTTTCAATATTTGTTCAATAAGTTCAATTTGCCACATGCACCAGAAATTTACGAATTGCTAAAGCAATTGATTTGTGCGATAATTATGCTATTTGTAAAATTTATTCCATTTGCAAATTTAAGGCGTTGATTATTGCAGTTATAGTATTACCACTGCAATTCATACATTCATATTCCAAATCGCCTTATGAAATGTCGCCATACTACGGTAATTTAAATTTGAAAATCAAAAAGATTTCTTACGTTAAGAGAGGGGATTATTTAGAGCTATCATACTATGAAAGAAAAGTGGATATATGTTGGCTGTGTACGATACGATATTTGAAGGTTAAACAGGGTGACGATCATGCTCATTCGTATATTACACATTTATGCTGCAGGCGTCGAGTAACGTATGTCAACCAATCAAGGCGCCTCCCTAATATATGCGGGCATGCCCTATTGGCGATCGTGAAATTCCATTGAGAATTTCAATAAATCAATCGCTGACATCTACGAAACGATAACGAAAGACTTAATTCTCGACGCATTAATATCATAGAAATACTAATTGAGAATTTCCTTTGAAACTTATTCCCTTCTTCATTTATTTTATACTTTTTACGTTTCAAAATGTACGCTAGCTATAAAGAACAGAACGAATAAAATATAATAAAATAAAGAAAATGTTCAGAAAAAAACAGGAAAGAACAAAATAAAAAAGAGGTTTTTCAATGGATATAAGCTCGTGCAGTAGTGATTGTAAAGTTGTATGGCTTCTTATTATTAATTCCCTGAATACTTCATGTTTTAAAGTGCGTTAAGAAATTGCCTCAAACAATCTAGATGAAAACATTTGACGGATTATAGCGTTTATAAGAAATTTGAATAATATTTGTAAACACGAAAAGATAAAATTTATCTTTTCCCCACTGGCTGCATTACTGTTTTGAAGTAAGATAAGAGGGAATAAGGTTTAAGCGGAATACCCACAAAGCTTTCAGCCACTGTCACCATAAATTAGCAAATACTTTACTTCCGTACATTTTGCGCAGTAAGAAGAAGGTATGAGAGGGTTTTGAAACGTCTCTTCTATAATATCCACGAGTTATAAGTATGAGATGATGATGGCTTTCGATAGGGTTCATTATGTCTTTATTCTGTTGCGTTCATTTCGAGCATTTCGGCGTTCTCTGAATGCCGAAACGAAAAAGAGAACGCAACCGAGCAAATAGGGCGTCATTCTAACGGCTAAAACAAAGGCGATGGAAAGATACGCGACCTTCGTGAATATATTGACCCGTTTGGAATGTGCGTTGTGCATTCACAAATAGGTGACACGTAAAACGCGGATCTTCGCACCATTAATACAATCGGCTAATGCCAGAATTAAAATCAAATGAAGATAAGCGGGGAAACGTTTCTTAAACGATAGCGCGATATGCGCTTTTTTTGGCAATTAAGTACATCAGATTAATCGTTCGCATCAATTTTCACAGAATATTATCTAGTAATATCTTTAGTTATTGCAAATATTTTTGTCCAAGAATCTCTCTTTTCCCAATATATAACCAACTTTAGGATAAAATTAGACTTGCAAATTTCAAGCGCCAATTAAGTGTTCATAACTGCTAGAAATCGGAGAATTGTTTTGTGTTCTGATGGGATGTAGGTTCATATACAATAAATTACAAAAGTCTAACATATTAATAGGCGAGTTAAGACTATTGTTGAGATAAATAAGCAAACCTTCATTCTGCTAACCTCATAACGAACCTTTGAGACAAAACAAAGCTAAAAGAGCCAAAAAAACATGACGTAACGATGTTCTGGCACTATAACAGTTGAAAGTCATTTCAACACAGAGACACTTCAATGGTGTCCTGAAAACTGCAAACACAAGCGCTTGATAAAATTGCCAAACTTATTAAGAGGCATAGATTAATGCAATTTGCGGAAAAAGAAATAGCACTTCAAGACTGACTTACAATTTAAAAAGCAGTTAAATTCTTGTGATAAAGCTAACAGAATCCAAAAGCGAAAGCGAACAGCGATTCAAATTGATAACTGCCCAGAAAGCAAAAAGTCACAGGTTCGGATCCTATCAGCGGATGACGTTTTCAACCGTCATCGAACAATTTAAAAATTCCCTATTATTTTTCAATGGCTGGGTGAAGCATCTACTACATTTGCAAAAAAATAATAATAATAATAATTTCGACTAGAATACACCTGCAGATGTAGTGAAAGGAAATGATGTTGACAATGTTCTAAGTTGAAACATATATAAAACATTTCCGGTAAAACATCTCAGTAATGGGAAGCATACAGAAAAGAGCAGGCGTTCTGCTTGGAAAGAAAACTACAAGTGATGCTTCTTTTGAATTACTGACGAGCAATTATATGTACGATTCTTCAAAGTTATGCAATATTTATGAGTTCATTACAATATAATCGTGAGTACTTGTACAATCGTCTATAAACCTAAATAACTCTGCCATGAAAGTAAATGCAGATATAACATGGTAATTGATGCTTATAAAACCTTTAGAAAAAACTTCATTCATTGTGCAGTCCAGCTGAAGTTTCTTTTAGACGGTCCAGTTATGAGGATGAGGAGTTTGCCTATTTTTTTATTCGACTGAATATAGGTAATGGCTGATATTTTCGCTATTGAGAATCAATTGGTGAAGCTTTCATTGTGGTAATGTTTCTATATTCCTGAAACTATAGAAACCTTGAAATGAAACGTTGCATCGTTTTCTTTTGCCATTCATGGCTTTCAATAAACATCCTAGGTAAACTGCTTCGTTCATATCCGCACAATGTAGAAATCATCCGTTTAAATACAGCGTTTTTAGCGTCAAAATATTTTAAACAAATATTGTTTCGAAAGCAAGTGTGAGATGAACTTTCATCTCCTCAAAGAAATTTATTTTAGAAATGAGTTTGCCGTTTAAAGCATCTCCTTTGTGCTTAGAAAAACAAGGCAAAAAAGAATATCAGAAAGGTGAGCACGATAGGTGCCTTTTGGCCGTGCTCAACGAACCAACCGACTACATGAATTATCAATGAACAATAGAAACATGCATAATAATATGTTCAGATCACACATAAGCATACTCCTCTCTCACTTCCAAATTCTGAACAACTTTCAGTTCAACACTTTTGAATTTGCAATTTATCCTTTCTAGAATCCCTCTTGGAAGACGTCGAAAAAATATTATTGTCAGAGGAGATGGCACGACAAGCTGTTTTGCAATTCCAATTATTTATGCAGCCACTTTCATAAATTATCAAAATATATGAAAAGCAAAGCATCCGTATCACTCATAGGCGAATTCTCATCACTATTCCCTCCTCTCGCTCAGAACCTGCGCTTCACAACTTCTGCGTTTAGACCTTTTCATTTGAGTTGGATTTATGACCCATTTAACGGTGGGCTGCCATGGCAACTATTATGAAATTGGATTATAAGCTAAAAGCCAGACACGCCAAAATTAGCATTGTTTCAGCGGCGAGAATATAATGATGAGCTGAGAGTCTCGTTAGCGTGATCAGAAATCGCGTCGGAAACCATATCCACTCAGATAAATTCCTTTTAAAATTTTCGTAACTTTCACATCATTCCAGAACGTGTCCATAAAATTTTCATATTTCTGAGTTCTGTTTGTTAATTAATTATGGCTCATTTCCTTATAAACATGAAAACTGGGATTACCCCCCGTCCCTTTCCTAAATGGGATATGGCATGAGATGATGTTCCATATGTGGTTCATATTTTAATTAAGCACATCGCATATATACTATTTAGAAATGTAAAAAGATAATACGAAGAACAGAGAAATAAAAGAAGGATGTGTAAATCCTCTGCAAATTTTGTGACTTTAGTAAAGTTAAAGAGAGAAACTTAAACTATTGCTAGCATTAAAACTCTTCTGTTTCATTGCTCATATATGTGATCCTATATTCAGCTTTTGCTTTACATTTCACTTCGTAAAATTTCAAAACTTTTAAGTTCTTTTAGAAACAATACAAACTAGCATCCCTTTTTGTTAGACACTTTTCAGTCCGCGGAGAATTTTAATCAGATTTTCTCCACAAAACTTTTGTATGTTTTATGTGAAGTGCAAAATGATCGACATGTGCAACAATTCACGATAACAATGCCGTCAAAAAAGGTGTTGATGTGCAGATGATGGTGTGCTCGACTATACTGAGCCCTCCCTTCCGGTCACTCCCCTCCCCCTCCCCCCCATCCCCCTCCCCCTACCAATTTAAGAATTATGAGCGATGATACTGTGCAGTGTTCAAGAATAGTGAGTGCTCAATGCGAATGAAATTAATAAATAATGCAACAATATATTCAACTAGACAAAGACTTTTAATGTTTTGTTGGAAAGTTTTTTGTTATTCAACCCTACATCTTCTTCGGATCCAACACATTCAACGTTTAAGCTTTCACAGTAATATACGCTTCCTTGTTTACCTCTTTTTCATTGTTTTTTTTTAAATTAAAATCTACATATGTTTATCAACTTTTATTAAAATTCTATCATGAAATTTCCACTAAAAAATCTTTGACCATACCGACAAATCACAACGTAGTCTTTTAGTTCTATGCAGCTCATATAGAAAATCCAAGACATCGCAGTCATCCAAATGTTTCGAGCTTACTGACTGACTATACCAATTGAGTCGTTACAAAAGCTCCCACGATTTTTCTTAGCAAGTTTTGTTCCTAGAACGATTTACCTGGTGTAGGAAAATTGCTAGTTACATATAGTTCTGAATCCCTCATCTTCTAGTACTTTCGAGTTTTCTTATTATCTGTCCTTACAGAAAAATTTCGGCGCAAAGAAATATTCCACCAAATTAATAAAGATGAACATGTGTCCCTCCCCTCCCCTTTTTCCCACATCCATTTTAATGAATGAACGTGTCCGATTTTATCGCTGCCTTTTCTAATCTCTTCAGAAATTTTTAGTGGTCCTTGAAGATAAAATGAAGCTTCAAAAAATAGCTATGAAATTCTTTTCTTACAATTGAATTAGTTGTTTTGTTAAACGGAAATTCAAGACTTTGCTTAGCCGGCTAGAGAAAATCGTTGCCGATGAGGGCAGATTTCAGGTAACTGATTTTTCAGAAAATCAAAAAACAAAAAATTATTCGACTTTCAAAAAATCGCCCTAGCAGATCACAAAGAATAGCAAACAAAGAGCAAAATGCAAATATCAACGCACTGCATAATACCAATAGTTTTAGAGTGTTCGAACTTGAGGAAAAATAGAATCGAGGAAGAAAAAATAGAATCGAGGAATTAGAAGAGGAAGGATGAGATAGTTGCTGTTTTTTTGAAAATTGCGCTTTAATTTGTGACAAAGATTTAATCATAAAATACAGATAAAAAATCTCGACCAAAAAGTAAGATAGCGACTTATGCGCATAAAATGATTGACATCCTTAAAAACATGATTGAATGACAGGCAAATATACGCTACAAATCGTCAAAGTGTTCTTCTGCTCACCGTTTTCGGTATAGAATATAACTCCTCAATTATCGATACGGAATATGTTCTAGTATCACTGCACAAACATTTAAATCATACAGCTTTCAATTTCTTGAACGGCTGGATCTAAATGAGCTTCAGAATGATCCATATTACTGTAGTTCTGTTCCATAGCTAATAGCGTTGAATAGCGCTCTTTTCCGCCTAGATGGTAGTGTTATGCCCTAACTGCTTACGCTGAAGCCTACAATAAGTGACTTCTATTCACTAGAGATTGCTTTTGTAACTAAGCAAGTGCGATATAAAAATTTACTTATTTATTTAAATTTGCGCTCTAGGTAGATGAAATGAAGGCAGTGCGCGAGCCCAGAAAACTGGGACGAAAAAATGAAGCATCACTGTGAATCCCCATTATAATCATTCTGTAGCAGCAACATATTCTTTCTAAAAAAAAAACATCTGTGATAGGTATGGACAAGACAGCAAATTTTTTTAGAACTTAGAAGTGAGGACTGTTCACGCCTGAGGCACCGCTAATCGGGGCGTGAATTGTGATGGTGAACGAATGGTATTTATTTCGGTGGAATAGCCGAAAACGCTCACTTGCAACCGAAAAAGTTTTGAAAATAACAGGCCCGGAGCATTCCGAATCTCAATTACGTGAAGAAAGAAGCCGAAAGTGAAAAAAATTTCGACTCGTAAAAAAGAAGAGCCTCGCTTGATGAGCTCAGTAATACTTCATGCAACGACTCCAACAAAGCGGAAAGCAGATAACCGTTCGAAGACAGTAGCATTGTATGTATCGAGAGATAAAAGAATAACAGCAGTGATAGTCGCAGCCCAGTTAAGAATTTATGGGCTCTTGGCCAAATGAGAGGTTAGGAAGTTTCTTCAACCCACGATAGAAACGGAAATTGTAGGAACAAAAACTATCAAGAAATTAGGTAACGAAAAACCAAGAGTTGTTTGGGTCAGCATTTGCTACGATGAGAAGCACCAAGTTGCTGGAAAGTGATCGAAAATCATTGTCGTTGTGAAACCTAAAAATCTTTGCCGCGACAGCAAGGTCAGCGAGTTCTGGTCACTTGATATATGATCTCTTGCGTAGTATGAAACCGCAGGTGTCGACCTTTCCGAACAACACATCATCTCGTAAAAGCATGTGGGGTACTGGACCCACGTGAAGCGTTTTGCCCTATGCCACCTTAGGTAGGCTGTCCGGTTTGAGCTCAGGGTAGATGTATTAATCTCCTTCGACAGCTCACGCAGGACTACCACATAGGAAACCTTGGTATTCAGGAATCTCGATTGTTTTTGTGTGATGAGTAATCTAGCTACTGCCGGTTTTTTTTTGCACAAGGATAATTCCAGGTGAACAACTATTCCATGGTTGCCAAACTTAAGGCGGGTGATAAAATATTGTTTGCAGTTTCCGAAAGAAGTGGTAGAGTAGAGCTTACTACAGAGGACTTAAACGAATTCAAGGCCGACGCTCAGCCAAAGACATATGGTTAAAGATGAGTTGTGGTCAAAAAAGTAGAGCCGAATTTAAGTCTTTATAAATCGAGCAAAAGTTAGGTTTCCAATCAAGGTTGAGTAGGTCTGCTATCATTACTACCGCGAACTCTCACGTCTCCTTGTAATCACTTTCTGGTCGGTATTTTGGAACATCATCTGCAGCGATTATTGCAAATTTTCCTAACGAACATAATGAACTCGACAACTCACCTTCTCGAAATCGTTCATCTGTGATGACATCAACAGATGGAGTCTCGTAGAGAGCAGCACTCTAATTAGGCGTAATTCCACTACAGTTATCGCATCCGAGAGGGGTCCACACTTGAAACAGGTAATACGTTCAGCAGAATTTCAACCAGCTACAAGTATGCGGGAAAAAAACGATCCGACGTAGTCTTCGGTTCTAGTTACCCCGAATGGCCGCCACGAACGATCGCTCGCCAATACGTAGACGCCCTAGACGACGTGAGGGCCACTGAGATTCGCTGTTGTCTTAACGCGCAGCAATTACACTCCATTGCAATAGCGGACGGACGGCAACCTTTCGCTTTCAAATGCCATACCAAAAACGTTTTGACGAGTAATGTCGTAGGAATGAGAAACACAGAAAACGCATGGCGATACGAGATGGTCATCTGAGTGTTTATAGAGTGTCACAGTAGTAGTGATATAGTGCATCATATCTATAGAATCGGTGAAAAGCTGACAAAAGATGCAGATGACGAGGAGTTTGATGCACAGCGATACATACATAGAGTGATCGTCACTGATGTTAAGTGCTGGAAGATGAGCGTTCATTGTAGATGAACAACGGAACGATGTGCTCTGAGTTCATGGCCACCTAGTTTCTCTGCATTTCGTCCCATTTCGCTAATCGGCAATGCGTCGACCACACAAAGACAATCGTCAGATGCGTCAAGCTGCACATCCTCATCAAAATGTAGCGTTTTTTTGTAGTTGCAAATATATCCTCTACTTAATCAGTTTTCCGTGCACTTAAATCCTCTCTCTCCTTTGCTTTCCCCGGTTCGTCATATTAGCAGTTACAACGCATAAACACCGAAAACCCGTGATCACAAATCGAAAATTCACCACCTAAAACTAGATCTTACATATAGATCTAGTCTTGGATGTATATGGCATTATATATATTTATATATATATATATATATATATATATATAGGCCTAAAAAATACATAAGTGTTAAATAACGAAGGTGCATAATTGGACATATATGGACGAGCTGCAGCTGCATCTTCAAATTCTACAAAAAAAATCTTATGTATTGCTAACATTCTCGGTGGCTTAAGTAACATCGGTAGCGATTCCCTTGAAGTTGTGTTTGTATAACCGCCGCATGATTGCAACACATCTTATTCATATAAACTCGCTTAGATGCAGCATTAATCATTTGCGATAAATGGATGCTGCCGAATTGAAAAAGAAAAAGAAAGGAACAGCAAAATTGACTTCAATGGAGAAACTTTTATGCATAAAAAGCATATTTCAATACCTTTTATTTTCGACGATAGAAATAGAAAAAAATTTGCTGACGATTAGATGGAGCTTGCTCCCTTTTGCTTATTGTACGGCCAATTCTAATTAATAAACCTCATGAACATTCGTCAACATTTTTAGTCCCTTCGATCATTAGCTCTCATATTTTCGAGTTTTTAGCATCAGACAAACTGTGATTCTCTATGCGGCAGCGCCTTCAAATGGCACAAGAAATGAAGTGACAAATATCGGCCGCAACGTGTTTGCAATATTAGCTTACAGCTTACTGTGATCGTTTCACAGGTGCAATACTTAATTTTTAAGCCTCCAATCATGATTTTTTTCAATCACTATGCAGTGAATAAGACGTTCAGTCGCGTACTTTCGGCGAATACTAGGCAACAGAACGAATATAAGCAGAAAGTCAAATCAGACACTTCACAGCGTTTGACTCATCGTTTTCGTTGGTATGAGCATGTATACATCCATCAGGACTATTGTTACTAGAAGAAGGGAAGAGAGAATATATTTCGCATCTTTCTCAACATACGCACTAGTCGTGTATTATCACGATTCGGAACACTCTTCCAAAGGTACGACCATAATTCAAAACTGTAACCCCATATTCAGTCACTTTTCTTTCATTGGTTTTAGCCGAAATGTGGCAAATTTTCGTATCGAAATTAGCAACGTTCGCCTCCTTGTTAGTGACTTCTTAAGCTTATAAAGTTTCGCGGCGCCATGCAAATATTTCGCCATTTTTTATCTTCCCCTTTGCAAATATGTCATTTTAAAGCACGATCTTTAACGAGTTTCACAAGTAGAAATGCAGTTGTTCACTTTTCCTTTTTTTATTCATTTAGAAAACATCACATATTGATCACCAATTATCGTATAAAGAGAATTAATTTAATATGAACTACAAGAACTCTAAGCAGCAGTTTACCATACTAAAAACCGTTAATGGAAATGTCCCAAGTGCAGGACTTAAGTTTTTAACACCGTCCAAAATAGGCCAACGGACCGAAATCAACTTTCTCCATACTTTTGCAGCGTTTTAAAAATTTAAATGACACCTATATTGTTAACTAACAAGATTGGTATCACAACGATGTAGCAAGAGCGCTGAAGGCTACGCGCCCATAATTGAACATTACATATATATCACTTGATCACTTGATAGGCCGGATTATCGAACGTTGTGCACGCTGCGGCCACAATGCATTTCCATTTTGGTCTCATCCTCGCCATTCTCGGCCAGGTTTTACCCCAATCCTGCAGGGTACTGAGGCCCATTTCCGTGCATTGTTTTAGCCATTAGATGACGCCACCTCGCTGGCTAGGCGAGCAGGCCATTACCTCTCTTCGAATTTAGCCGGTCCTCAACCTCTAGCAGGCATGGTCTGGTGATTCGGGGTATGAATCGACCACGCTGTAGGATTGACAGTTCAATACCTTTGTAGCATGGTTAGACCTGCTGGGGCTTACGCTCCGCTACCATAGCTATCGAACGACCGTTGCCACCACTGCGCCACGATGAGGCACCGAAGGAGGATTTTGCAGCGGATATATATATATATATATATATATATATATACATATATATATATATATATATATATATATATTTATNGTGAAGAGTATGTGCAAGAACTTATAGCATAAATTTTAAAAACTTTTGCGAAAATGATAACATGTCTAGAGAACGACCCAAAATCATACTATACAATACAAAAAACGCGTTGCATAATAGGGGAAAAAACAATATTTACACTATACCCGACGATGCGATTACTAATGGTGCCTTTAAAGAGTCTCTTAAGAAGACATGCTCGAAGATAGATAAAGGTCTGTTCGAAAATGAAAGATACTATATCGATCGCAATAGCTGTATGTTTGTTCATTTCATCCTATTTGTAAACAATACTTTAACATCTCTCTCAAGCCATTAACAAGACTCATTGTAAGTTCTTTAACGATCATATCGTTTTTAAATTTGTCATTATAATTCCCAATTAACTTTCCCGTCACAATTCCCAACCAACTTTCCCATCATAATTCCCAATTATCTCTACGCGTTCATCGATAATGTGCTATTCATTGTCGTGTGAAACTACTCAAGGCAACGGAAACAGACACTAAATAAAGTAGAGAGATCTATCAATTCAAGGAAACAGCAAATGCACATTTCTTTCGAACAACATACTCGTTGAAAAAAATGGACTGAAAACCACTGTATAAAAGAAATCTACGGGCTTTTTTATAGCTTTGAGATCACCGAATTGTAACGAATTAGACCGGCAGAATGTTTTATGATTTTTGTGAATCGCTGAAATTGTAAGTAAACTAGAAAGAAAGCATTGAAAGATTTAGATTTAGGCGATTATATCATTTAGTTTTCTACATTTTGTGCCACCACTTGTTGAGCATCAAAGAGTGTTCAGTTTGCCTTTCATCTTCTAATTGAAGTGACAGCTGGTGGCTTTAAGTGCACTCAACAACAGTATCAAAAGAAGTCAGAACATCCTGACGTATGTCAACAAAGGTTTGAACGTCTCTCGTTGCCAAGAATAAATCGCAGCGCAAATTCTTTCAAATAAAATCCCCAAGGTTATGAGTATCTAAGGTTTTCATAGGTTTTTTTGGAATTAGATTATTTCTGCTCTCAAAATCCTGGCAAAATTCAAAAAACTGAGAACTTTCCAAATATATGCAAAAAAAAAAAAAAATCTCGCACTTTATATGATGGAGAGGATGGAGGATTTTATTGAGCAAAGCAATAATATAGTTAGCAATGTTTGTTCTTCAAAATTAACAACTTTTTGAATCTCTTTAGTGGTTTTAGCATCTTTTTTTTTCTGCTAGTGGGAACTCCTCATTTTGTTCTTAGACGTTTTAAAGGTGTTGGGGGTACGAGAAAAAATAAGCTGCCAAATGAATGACTCTCTGTTGCGAACGAATTCCGATGGACAATAGCGGGCTGCGATGATGCATTTGGAACGTATTCGACCTAATTTCGAGTGGACAGCAAACTTCAGCAGATTTATAAAATCACTCTTAAATGAGACTCGTCGAATTGAAAAGAGATTAATTTTTGAATATTCAATATTTTAATGCAAAAATCGTTCGTTAAATTGTTCGTTTTAAATGTTGGGAATTGTTAAATTGTCCCAAACACGAAGTGATTTCCCGCACACCGACCTCGAAATACGTTTGAATAATAACTAATCGGATATTTCGAAAATATTAACTGTATTTATAGCTTCAGTTACGGCTTAGTAATGTATAGAACAAAAAATATAAAGAAAAAAAAAACAACCCCCACTCTGGCACCAGAAACTGTTGAATAAGATGGTAGATCATGCTGATTAGTTATGCAAACGAAGCGATAAATCCATTGCTGCAATAGTACGTAAGTTGCAGAGCAGTTGAGTTCGTGCAAATAGGCACTCAACGGTACAAGTTTTTGATCTCGTAAGTATAGAACTTGTCAATGATTCGACAACTTAGATGATGTTTCTTTATAGAATTGATCTCGAATATTTCAGCTCCAAATGACGAACAACAAAACGGTTTCTTCCACATCTAACTAATTGTGATGTTCATTTGCATTTCTCATCGATCGATTATAGATTACAACAATTAGTGTTGGATGATCCACTTCTCTATTGCATTATTTAAGATTCGATTTAGATTATGTTGTATTATTGCAAAAATTACGCAGGTTTATTTGCTAATTTACCTTGATAAACTAAGAGACGGTGATATATCGATGTGTCATTACGATAGCCACTTGCTGCCTTTCTATTACCCAACTTATTACAATCGTTTATTACTCAGTTTATATTCCATTGCCGTCTTATTCTATAAATAAGCACAGTGCACCTTCCTTCGTTTGCTGCATTATCTAAGCCACGATCAAGAATGTTTGTATAATGATCACGTGTATTGCATCTAGAAAGCAAAGGCATGCTAAAAATGCTATCTGAGCCAAATGATACTCGATAGGTTTCACCTATGTCTACCGTTGCTGTTGAAGGCAGTTGTAATCGGCGATGAACAGCGAATTGAAGAACTCATCATCGAATTCATAGCACGACAGAACGTCTCCATCTTCATCATTCCTGATACAAGTTCCTTCCAAAAACTCCCTTTTTTCTCTCAAATTCATTTACCCGTCTGTCATTGTAGTGTAACGCTGATTCGAAACTGGCGAAGATCGCATTCGGTGGGTATCTTTTAAGGTTTCAATGGAAAGATGATTGATCCAGGCCACTGGAGCAATTAGTAGTTGTCATAGAATCGCCCTTTCATATCAAATGCCACGTTATTCAGTGCTCAATGACAGACGAAGATGAATTAGAAAATTGCATTCTTAGAAGAAACGCTACGTCATCATTGTGTATCAATAGAAGGTATGGAAAATTCTACCACAGATTCAACCATACAAAACAACGAAGAGTTGTGAAATTCAAAAAAAAAAGTGTTCAAACGATCGATATTGAGCAACACTGAGAAATTTTAGTAATCTCAGCAGGAAGAGCAAATGGTAGATCAATTAAAGATTTGGATTAAATGAAGATGAAGTGCATTTTTATGGCATATATGCTTGTTGGGATGACACAGTAGTGGAAAGAGAAAATATAGTCAGAGAATGGGAAACGCGTTAAGTTTCTTTCTGAAACTCACTTGAAGGAGGATACATTAGAGGAGACGTTTCTCCTCCAACCATCAATGATCAGTGATGAATTTCGGTTACCTTAAGTATTGAAAACAAAAATGAATGAAAAATCACCTAAAAAAAGCCTAGATATGAAATCACATACACCTGACTCAGGTAAAATGAAAACCTAAAACTTATGTTATTATATATTTTCGTAGTTTCAGCGTGGCACCTTTCCTATATATTTTATACTCACGTTATACTGTCTTATGGTAGTGTTGGTTGCATCAGTGCACAGAAAAACAAATATGAGTTGCATACGACAAGCACATAAACGAATACGAGTCACACTTTACTTGCCTATGAACTATGTGAGACTCATCCAGCAATTATTAATCATACCCTGTCGGATAATGCTTACGTCAATGACACGCGAAATATTACTTTGACATAACTTTAGATAAATCACACCTGATTCAGGTACTAACCACATTTAATTTAATTAACGGTCATACATGATTTGGCGACAAATCTTCGTAGATCACTCCGAATGGAGGAAAACAGCATGGACCCTCGAACATCATTAGTATTCTCTATAAAACTCCAAACATGGTCAGCATCGAATACACCAACCCATAATGAGCTATACCCCACTCCAGTGTAATTCGGCACTTTATAAATCCTAAACATAGGTAATACCCAAATCTGCCTGAAGTACGCCTTTCTCATTGACGAGAAAAATTTGCTGAAGATAGCGTAAAAACATTCGCATTTCAGATGTTTCTATGCATCTGACTTTGCGTATTTCATCAGAATAAAGCGACTGCTGACTACCATGTGTAACATCGACGGTAGGTTGAATCACTCTCAACGAAATAACAACTTGGATGCTAACGAATAGTGGAAAGACTGGAATGGGTGGGGAAGGCGGGGAGGAGGGGGGGGGGAGTGAAGGAGATGATACAGAAGTGGTCTAAATACAGTCATCGAAAACTTCGACAATAAACAACTCCAGATTATATTGGTACCCCTCTGTTGATCTAAATATAGAATTGAAGAGTTCTTTACCGATAATCATAAAAGTTCATTTATTCACTGGAAAAGAAAGTCGAAAACTAAAAGGACAGAATGAGAAGAATGGAGTTCATTTACATAAATACACAATAAACAAAAAAAAAAACAACAAAAAAGTGGAAAGATGAAGGTGAACATAGGCGAACAAATGTTGGTGAAAAGAGAAACTCATCAAAAGTATGAAAAGCGAGTTGAAGCGGCCGTTAATATCAAATATTGAATGCTTTTACTTGTCTGCGAATTAAGTTTGGAAATTTTGAGTTAAACAGCAAACAAGAAAATACTGACAGATAATGAGTAATCGCTGATGATAGATCACACAACTAGAGGCTGATATCGTTCAGGGAAAAGAAGAACCCACCACACTTCCTTGCGGACAGCGCTTCCTGAATTTCTTGAAATCTGGTATTTCTTTTTGCAAAGAGGGGAGAGAGAGATGATTTTAAAAATTCCTATTGCAGAAATCTCCCCCCTTCTTCATTCTTTTAAAACTTCCTCAACATATCGATCCCTCCAAAACAATGCCTACTTTCAAATATACCGTATTTCAGAGATCGAGCAACCTAATAGGCTTGTTTCTATCCACCCGAACCCGCAAACATCTGGTAAGAATGCCGTATGGCGAAAATGATTTCATATCGTCGCACCAAAAAACTTTACTACCACATCAGAGCTTAGCGCTTAAAATATAGTGAGGAAATGTGGAAATGAAAAAAACAAATTAGAAAATCTCCAGTATCTAAGTATGTGCACGAGGAACGATCGTTTTCATTTTCTGTGATAATATTTTTCTAGTTTTAATGAATGTCTAATGCAGGTGTTTCCAATGTTTGATGAGGTTTTTACTTCATATCGTCACTTTCAGAGACGCTTTTTTTGGCAGCATCTTCATATTAATGCCCCCGCATTAACCTACAAAGATACAGTTTCATCGCATATTGTAATAAATCCACCAATTTTTTCCGTCTTTATAGGTTTCCCCATTTATTCAGGGCTTCTTTAGCGATAACTAGCTTACTCTCGGAAACTGCTGTTCAGTTTTGCCTTCTAACGACTATGCGCCTGACCATATATCGAATAGTATACCTATTCGCCGTCTGACAGTCGCTGTACCACTTTTTTCCAGTGCCAACGAGCTTTCTATTTGTTCAAAGCTTTTCCAGCGGCACTCCGTTTATTTCTGTAAGTGTTCTTCTATTTTATACAATTTTACCTCAAATATGTCAATTCATTTGCTGCACTTATTCACATGCAAGTGCGGCATTACTAACTCTGGTGCTATCAAAGAATCTGGTTCGACAAGAGAGTAGTAGATGACAGAGTGAAAAACAGCAACCATGAAGAAAATAATCACAAGATAAATAAAGCTACTCCCATCAAACTAGCAAAGTTTACAAAAGTAAACAACCACCAGAATCACCGGTAAGGTTCTCAACCATCAAAATTACCTGGTGAATGAGAAATATGTGACCACATCACTTCGCAAGGAATCAGATAGTTCTTAATAAAAATATCGATATTTCCGGTTGTGGACCCTCGCATCATATTCGACCGCTTTATTTTATACAATGAAGACCCATCACTTTCAAGTGAATCTTGAAGAAGTGAAAAAATAACAGAAGATGTAAATATGAAGGTTACATTTAATTTGTAATTAAATTTGAAGTGCTCTGCCCAGCTTAAGACTACAATACAGCGTCCTTGCTATATAAGGAGCAACAAAGCAAAAAGGAAGTAGAAATTTTATGCAAATTTCGTGCCGTGCTCCAATGCAGTGTTGTTCTATTCCATTTGACTAATGGCAGATGACGGCCAATAACGGAATTAAACAGCCCGGAAGAGAAAAAAAACAAGAAATTCATTTTTTATGTGTTTCAAAGTAAAAACAATATAAGTGCGACGAAGGTCGCTCAAAAATTTTGATAGATATGTTATTCAAAACATACCACTAAAAATCAACGAATATGAGTTACTAGAAGAATTCAAAAATAGGAAGAACGCTTCAAAAGAAGGTCCTCAATCCTTTAATTCAACTGCCGTATTTGCCGCTATACTCTTTCACAAAAGGCATCCCCATAGCATGATTCAGGTTCATTTCATGTTTCGGTTAAAACTCAATCATTATATAACCTTACCAGAATATGGAGCAAGAACAAATATCACAACGACCAAGTGAGAAAAGAAATTCACTATCGAAAGCACGAAATGTAAGATGCAATTCATAATAGAAATGAGCGCTATTGTAAATCAAATTGGTCAAATGTTCGTTTGTAGCAAGCATACGTCAAGCACGCAGAACACAGCGCGGCATGTGGGACAGTTCGCTTTTCCTGGCATCCAACGTTCCGGGTGATTTTTGTCTTGCTTCGCGGCAAATATTCGTGCCATACACGTCTCGCACCTGAAGCACATCAAAGCTTGAGTTTTATATCAGAAAAATTTGCAGCACACCCGAATATTTGACAGCGAATATTTTAAGAGTACGATGTGATCAAGGTCAGAGAAAAGCTAGAGGTAGAGTCGTTATGAGCAATACGCGGAACAAATGCGGTGCGAATGTGCTGATGATGAAAATGATGCGTATTCACTACATGTGTTGTGCTCATATTCTGCCGCAAAGTGCTAAAATAAAACGCTCAGCAGGAAACTTGAACATTATATTTCAGCGCAACTAACAAAATACAACACAGCACAGCCAACAACTTGCTAAGCTCGCTAGCTAAGCGAGTGGCACAATATGTGCTTTTTGGAAATGAAACAACTGCAATCACGGCGCATTAATTTTTCTAGCCGCTGAAGAAGAGTGGTTCGATTTGAAAACACTTGTGCTGCAATGATCAGAGATTCCGGTTAAATTATGAAATCTACGCTCATTTTTCTTTCGCGTATCCCTTCCAGAATTTGAATTTTTTTTTCAACCTTTGAGATCAACGTAACAAACAACACTTCACTAGAAGAATCTTAATCCTCCGGAAGCTTGAGAAAAACGAAAAAGTTTTTTAAGAAGAAAACACCTGCTCCAAAGATTTGCGAAAACAGAAGATTCCAGTTGTCGACTCAAGGAGGTACAGTGACTGCACTGATTAATGGAGGGACTTAAAACTTACTTTCAAGGACCTAAAAGCGCATTTCCATTTCACTTGGGCCCAATTTATTTCGCCGAAAAAAAAAACAATTCTGCTTCTTCTCAGTTTGTGACCAACGGAGGAAACAATGGTATGAGAGGATGGGAGAGATCAAATAAAAAATTGGCCACTTTTTTACGAAAAAAATGGACCTCGTCTTTTACGATTAAAATAGGCTACTGCACTTCGAGCTGCTACAGCGCCGCAACAATCAATTGCGGCGACAATTCTATTATTAAAGTCCCATCTTCTACCTCCCTTTCCCCTCTCTGTCCACTCACATCGTCAACTGCATGAAAAAGTCTCAGCTGCAGGTGTCGAAAATGACCATTTTTTTCGTTGTGACACCGTCTTCATTCTTGCTCTACCCTTCTCTCATTACTCATGCGAAGTTTCAATGTGTAATAGCCAGCACACCATTACATCTGGCTAAACGTAGCGCCTGTTTAGATTCTAATTTCCACTCTATATTAAATTCAGCTCGGCGTTACCTCATGGATAGGCAGTTGTCGATGCTAAGAAAATGAATGAACAAAAAAACAGACCCACGTCAGAGGCACTCTTAGCCTAACAGCAACATGCGCGCTGTGTGTGGTCTCATCACACGCCTACTTGAGAGCACGCGCATACACACACAATATACGGGCAATCACACGACTAACAAATAAATAAATAAATAAATAAATATAAATATAAATAAATATGTATATATATGTATATGTATATATCACGACCGTACTTAGATCACAAACTAAACGCATGATTACAGACGACAATGAGTTCAAAACATCGCCAGCAATGTCAATAAACAGGTGTGAAAAGAAGGCGAATAAGTCAAGCTGACCACATCGGGCGACAATAGCACTGTGAGCACGGTGGCCTTCTTTCGCCATCTTCATCCACCTCGATGTGCACGCAATTCTTCAACAGCTTAACGCTAGCTCTCTCTGTTGCACAGCCAAGACACGCTTCCAAATTCTGAAAACCGGACAGTGCGAACCGATCGAGATAATGGTCACCCATCACTGTCCAGCGTAACGTCATCGATCAATAAAGATCACAAAACCAGAAGCATCATCTAAAGAGAAGCAGTGACGCAACCACAACAACGCACGTGAGCAAAACCGAAAAAAAACCCGCAAAAATTTGCAGAAAATAAGATAATCTGTAATATTAATTAATGCAGTAAAATCAGAACAACCGTACAAAAAGAACAATATGAACAAAGAGAAATTAACATTTCGACTAAAATAACCTAGCAAACATTCGTTAGATATGTCGAGCACATCGCGCAGTGAAGCTGCCAGTGTTGAATGAGCCCAAATAAGGCGTGAACAGTTGCATCCGCTGATCAAGGTTGTACCTGATCAGGTCTACTTAGACGTTCCCTCGAACAAGACTAAGACGACAAAGTGGTACACTGTGAAACTTAATCGCAATTCATGGGCGTTGAATACAGCTTGGACTGATGAATATTGGCAATATAAAATCATGCGTAATTTGAAGCTGAAGCACTTACTAGCTAAGCTTCAAAACTTTACCTCACTTCCGAATACACGGTGCACTTTTGAGTTTATTCAATTCACGCAAGGGTGATAATCTTGCGCTACGAGCGTTATATGATGTAATCTTGGAAACTGGATGAGACTTGCAATAACAATTTGCCAAATACCGATTATTACCTTTATATCTTCAACACATTTTGTCAAGGTTTGTGGAAGACCATCCAAGGCTTTTGATCACACCGCCTCGCTCCATTTTTTTGACTCAGGAAGGGCGCAATAGAAATTCATTTTCCACATCGAGCAGCGCTCACCTACTTTTTGCTGATAAACAAAGCCGCTGAATCAACGGCGCATCAAACCTGGATAAGAGCGATGAAACTTAGATTTTAAAACTTCAGGAAATTATGAAAATGTATGTCGTAAATGTGTTGGGAACTCAAACTATCTCGAAGATAGCGTCAACCATACCTGTGCCTAAATCCACCAAACTTTCTGTCAAAACCGCATTAAAAATCTGTGCTGATGTTGCATCAAGATTTTCCAGCACACTTATTCATGCACAGAAATAACATAAACCAAAACTTTCGTTGTTAACGCGACCTTTTGAACATGTCAGTAAGAGCAACAGAGGTCATACTGTTGCATACGTGAAGCTAATCTTTGCTACCGTCAACGCTTTCTTCCCTTTTTCCATGTGAGTTTAATGCAGCGTGCCGAAGTGACCAAAGGCGCCACCTGACCCCAAATATATGCTATATTTTTATGTATACAAATGTACGCATATTCATACAAAGTTATACAAAGATCTTTTCGGAAATATGCCGCGCTGAACTTATTACTGAAAAGAAGCGTAAAAATGAATCCCGCAATTCCAGAAAAAAGGAATCGGCAACATGCAAGATTACCTGCGCATGACTTCCCAATGCTATGCCTAGCAAGTGAGAGAAGTGGAATATCAAAGCCCTTGTTTGAGTCGATCGTCGTATTCCGCAATAAAGCTACTAAAGAAACAATTCGGTTTGCATCACCCGTGTGCATCAAATTCCATTTAAAGCAGTGAAAATCAGCCAAGAAAATTTATGAAGTGATAAGATAGTCCTTGACTGAGACGATGGTCTGGGGAGGTTTCTCGGATCTGTGTATTCATTCCATAAATTGGCGACAAAGCCAGAAGAAAGTGAGATTTCAAATCGACCCTCGTATAAAATGCCAACAAACAGCGGATCTAAGAATGTGACGTCTGTCGACCCGATATATACGGCCTTGGCTCGTCCCTCAGATATAAATCTACATGACCACACGCTTCTCGAGTGTGCTGGCTCATTTACGTCCGTAAGATTAGCTAATGAAGATGGACGGTTATCTGAAATAGAACATACCTCTGGATTCGGATACAAGTAAGTGGGATTAGTGCTAATCTGTTCCAAAAACGCTTCCACAAATCGATCGCTTAATGACTGTCGTAGGACAACTTCTCGCGCGACGCTTATCGGTTTGTTGAGTTTGTCTCGCATATCCCGAAAAGACTCAGCTCGAATCCTGAAATCCACAGTTTCGTAAACGTTATGAAAAACTTATAGATATATAAAACATTTCAGCTGCCCGAAAAATATCTTATGGATATATAAAACAATTCAGTTAGCCGAAAAATATTAAGACCTGTTGAATAAACCGCGCAAACAATTAGAAAAAAAAATTCTCGTTAAGCATGCAAACGCAATATTAGCCGTCGAAAGCATTATGCTTCATTCCAAATCCGTTACACACATTTAACTAGTGAATCCAGAATTAAATATAATATAATGAATCACCTGATAATACATACTTAAGCATTTCAGGACATACGACTTTTAGACCGCAGTGTTTCCTTACAAGAGCGCTAAAAACATAATAAACGGGCAAAAATCACACCTAACAATGAAGGGTTCGATTTTATTCGTCATGCTCCTTACTTCGATGTCAACGAACTGAGCTGGCCCACCTGATTGCTCATGGTGCGAAATCTGCAAAGCAGACAACTTCAGAGATCCACATATTGCCCAAAATATTTTTTTAGTTTCTCTTCTTCTCTTGTAGAGAAAAAAACCTGAACTCGATCTGAAACGACGACGGGAATTCCAAATAGGACCCCTAGCAATAAAGCTTCGTGGACAAAATAGAATTTGACGCTATGACACTGAAGCTGACGCTCCCATAGCACTATGAGAGAGGACAGGAAGCAATATCTATCTATAACTCGGTGGCCAATCCACAGGTAGGCCGCCAACACACCTCTTTCGAACAGCACTGAGGTTCCTTCAAAACGGAGACTCTCTTCAAGTATGCTGCAGATTTCTGTTGTAGAAATGTCGTTTCCCTTCGATAAGAGAAGACAAGCCTATTAGAAAACAGCAAAATAATAAAGCAGATCGTGATACTTGCATTTGCAAGCACTTAAATGCATCACCACTTTTACCTCCTGAAGTCAACCGAGAGGGAAACAACTGGAGAGAGAAGAAGAAACACAGCTTCCGGTCGACCGAAAGTTTGAAGTTATTCAGAAATACAGTTTTTTGTATGTTCAAATTCGAATAAGTTATTGCGAAACTTTAGGCCAATTTAAACATTTTTAAAAGAGCAACTATAATCTATCTTATAGTTGCAATATTTATGGGCCTTTAAAAGATGCATTTTCAACATTTCTACCTTCAAAAAACCCCTCAAATCTGAGAACTGAAATGATAAATTAAGCAGCCCCTAAAAGCAGCCAGTACAAAAGTATCTCTGGCACCCCCGCATATGAGACGCCTTAGAGCTTGATGGCAATCTGGGCATATCTGATACTCTTTTCAACAACCAATACCTGAGGAGGAAGGTTAACAATGCAAATAATCTTATCAGATCGAGATCGAAAAAGCGAAATCTGGAAAAGTGGCAGACTTGAAGGTTATCAGATGGCCGAATCTAGGACTGCGTGGCTAACATTGGAAAACGGGTTTAAGAAAGACCTGGATATCTACGTTAACAATTATCAACGAAACAATAGGTTATCGGTCACCATCGCTGCGCAAATAATACTATAGAAATCGCAACCCTTACACTCCCAAAAAATATCCTACGATATTTATAGGAGAAGTAGCAATGAGAGGTTTATGTAAAAGGCTCTCCTGCTCGAGGAACGTGATCCTTGGCTGCATTCCTGCAGCTTCGAGCCAGAGAAGGATTAATAAAAAAAGATATAAGGAACCGATCAAGAGAGCTTACAGGATGCTCATCAGCTCTTACTGCTTCCAATGTAACATCTGCGACATGTGCACAAACCAATGAATAATTTGTCACATTCAAAATCCATGAGTTCGTCATGACGACTTTCTTGATACCTTCAAAGAGCATCGTTATTCGCATATAACTGAAGCTCGAATTACGCCTGAATAATTCTATAATAATTGCGCCTCAGCTGGCGCCATTGCATTCCAAGGCGCGAATTTTCACCACAATAGCAAAAAAGAAAACGACGCTCATTTTGCGTGTTACGGCTTTGAAACAATTCGTTGCATTTTCTAGGATACGTTCAATAGAAAGTAATCCAAGATTAAAGCTTTGTGTGAAAGACAACAACACATTTCGACCAAAATATTAACTATCAAATTCCATGTAATATGCTCGAAATTATCCATCTCCAGGTGCTTTTTTGAAACGTCACCTAAGGTTTCAGTCAACCAATTGCCTGAGAACCTATTAGTGCTTATTCGTTCAACCTTAAGAGTATCCCTTACTCTCAGGCTTGAACACTACGCATCTAAATGGTTATGTTCACATGCATACCTTTTCTCCTTAATTGGAGCTTTTGGTCACGAGTGTTTTCACACCTATAACTTCAGTATTTTCGATTGCGCCCCAACAAAACACACAAGAAAACCGTCCCCTTGTTTGACATATGAGTAGACGCACCACCCTCCACCTAATCAACGCGAAAATCTCACCTAATGCCTCATTCTACCCCTACCACTGCACAAAATAAACTTAGTATTAGCTACAAATTTTTTCTGCCCGAACCCATTCTGGTGGGAAAGGACGAAACTGCCCTTCGAGCTTGGCGTTAAGGCTCGATATATATATATCCGCTGCAAAATCCTCCTTCGGTGCCTCATCGTGGCGCAGCGGTGGCAACGGTCGTTCGATAGCTATGGTAGCGGAGCGTAAGCCCCAGCAGGTCTAACCATGCTACAAAGGTATTGAACTGCCAATCCTACAGCGTGGTCGATTCATACCCCGAATCACCAGACCATGCCTGCTAGAGGTTGAGGACCGGCTAAATTCGAAGAGAGGTAATGGCCTGCTCGCCTAGCCAGCGAGGTGGCGTCATCTAATGGCTAAAACAATGCACGGAAATGGGCCTCAGTACCCTGCAGGATTGGGGTAAAACCTGGCCGAGAATGGCGAGGATGAGACCAAAATGGAAATGCATTGTGGCCGACAGCGTGCACAACGTTCGATAATCCGGCCTATCAAGTGATCAAGTGATATATATATATATATATATATATATATATGTATATATATATATATATATATATATATATATATACATATATATATATATATATATATATATGTGCGGATGCCAAAACTTCCCGAATAATGCAACTGGGGCTATGCGATAAGGACATGTGCGTATGTACGAACGACAGTTTGTGAACTGTGAGTTGCCTTAACGATCAAACGAAGCAACCATGCATAATACATCAACTATTAGTAGGCGAGGAGTGGTCATCGCATTTATTAAAATTCAAAATGAAAAGTTAAAATATTCTATCGCCTGGAATGACAACTACTTCTTCATAAGAGAGAAAAAAGAAAAAACCAACCTGAGAGAGAAACATTAAAATTGTCAATATTACGATACTCGGTATTGATACTATCAGCGACTCTTGCCCAATTTGTGTCGAATCGCTTCAGACACTGAATGGTCGCATGAGACTCCCAATTATGCATATATCGAATAGTGAAATACGTTGCACTAACTAAAATACGCTATTGGAGTTACGATTAAGCTAGATCGGAAGTAGATCAATGACATATTTGGTACAACTATTTATTTATTTCAACGATTTATTTATTTGTTGTTTTCTCGAAGTGGGAAAACAACATGTGAAAAGCACGTGAGCAAGAATGGGAAAAATAAAAATAAAAATAAAACATTCGAGAGCTACAATTCGAAAGAATTGACATTCAAAACGCAACAGCAGCAGTAATGTTCCAAGTGAAACGGAATAACCCTATTTAGAAAGGTGAACAAATAGGTGCAGTAATAAACCCCTGTGATATGGCACAATGACAATCGACTACAACAAAACCTATATAAGTTTGATGAATTGCGATTAAAGAGTATGGATTAATGGTGGAAAAAATGAAACAGAGGAAAGTGTGCACCCAAGTATGACATCCCATATTACAATTGCTCATGCGTCGTACTTCATCAGTCACCATACTATCATCCAACGTGGATCGCTTCAAAGATTTCCTAACCAAAATTTTTTCATCGATTGCGGAATTACAAAAAAACTTTCTGAGGAAGAAAGAAAACAAGGCACGAATTAGAAACTTTATGAACGATATACATTAACTTAAGCTTATGTTGCAAGCATGTAAGTAACGCAATAAGCATACCATATAGTCCTTCGTCCACATAAGCCACTTAACTCAAATAAATCAACTGAATTGTTAAGCTGCCAACATAGATGGATTGTATCTTCCCAGATTCACTGCTCTATTTTTGCCGTTACAATTCTTCGGTCACAAATCACACATTTCCACATAAACTGTCTAAGGTGGACAAACGTTTCAAAAATGTCATTCATTAAGAATTTATTGCATCGTGTAGCATAGAGATACTCCAATTTTGACAAGCAAGTCACATCAAATAACTATGACTTATGCTAACAATAATTGTTTTAAAAAAAAAGAAAAGAGAACTTACGTAAAACGAAAAGAAGTGAGCAATGCGCAAGTATCTGAAGTATATTTGTTGGATGCACAACGAAAATCGGATCATCCTGCACAACAGCCAGAAAGATGAAATAAACTGCAAAGTGAAATAAACGTATTTATCAAACGAAATCGAAGATTACACTTTTGCAGCTAGTAAACGACAATAAATGAGAAAATGTAATGCATGCAAACATCTTAATATCTATGAGTGCAATTCTTCACCTCTATATGTGTCCTCAAGAATGAGACTCTTGCTAACGGGAAGTACATGATTAGTCACACCGAACTAACTAGCAATATACAAGAGATGGGTAGGCGAGGAATGGAACAAGAAAGATGGGTGGATGAGGGGAAGGGCGATGTTGCAATATGTCTTTGCAACTTGCCAACATCACAACAACGCATTTTTGCGTTTTTTGTGCCTTCTTCTAGTACAAACAAGGAATGCCAAAAATATCATAAAATCTTTGATGCATCTTCATTTACTCTAATAAATTTAGCTAAGATGACGCCATCATATCGAGGTGTTAACGTACAGCAGGTAATTATTTTATTCTGATACACTTTAATTAGAAAGAAAACACTCATAAGGAAAACATTGCAAAAAGGCACCTCCAGATATACTACTTCAAAGTTCGAATTTCCTTTTGCTTGCTGGGCAAGAGCATATATAAGCAGATAATGCTCAGATGCTATAAGATTTTAGTCCCGCAAAGGTTATATAAATTTACTGCGCATCGATTTTCTTCACCTAACTTTAGAGTTGTACCATTTGTAAGACGTTCTACAACCTATCCCCTCCCCTTGCCTAATATATCAACTATTTTACTGAACAGCATTAAAGAAAATGGAAAAGAACGAAGTAAAACTTACAGAATGGAAGGCACGAATGAATAAACATTGTTAGAATGGTCCGTCGAAGGTGATAGGTAATAAAATCGAATTTTTCATCGCCAAGAAGACTCGAGAATATTGATGGGATTGTGAAACCAGCCGATATAAATTCAACAGGTGGGAAAATGATACAAATACAAAACAACCCGTAGATGATCGTATAGAGCACCGTATCCTGCGTCATTATACTACAAAGTAATCATTTCAATGTATTTATTTGCAGATCATTTACGATGCGTGAATTCATTAATAGGTGGTACGTTGACGAAACAACACTTTCCGACCAAAGTAAACATTAAAATATGGAATGCGCATATAAAATTTCGTTGATTATGGGACGTGTTACTTTGAATGAAATAATTAGTAGATAATGCGGTATGTTCTATCAAAAAAACTAACTTACTTTTCGTTGAAAGAGGTGCAAAATTGAGGATGCAATAAGGTCGTTTTGAGCATCGATCTTGCAAAACTAATATTGAATGTTGATGTAAATTAAAGAGAAAAACGATCTATGAAGCTTGCAACATGTCTATGACAACTTATTCTAATTTACATGAAGTGGACGCATGTAAACCTTCTGCTCCATCCAACATAGGCGCGAATGTTTCCCACATAACGTCCACACCAACATCATAAGATACCCTAAAACTCTCTCTCTCTTTTATGGATATCGCTTCTGGAACAAATCTTGTACAATAATTTTGCAAGGTAGATTCGAAGCAAAGAGGTATGGAAGCTCTTGCCTGACGAGCTCATTTCGCTTTCTTCCTCTCCCTTCTTGGTTACGACGAAACCTTCCCACCTCCCCCACTCCAGCTCTCCCCTTCCTACAGTTACACACCACTAATGTTCCCAATACTTCTGAAGTGTTCACAACACTTGCGTTCTTCTTTCACAAGTAAAACCGACGGCCGAGCTTCGTATAGTCTGGGCCAGCATGTCCTTGAGAGTTCGATTGGCCGAAATCATAGACCTTTATAAGCTGCCAGTTTGGCTGCGAATTTCTGTGCTCTATCATACTTGGCAAAGGGATTGAAGAAATGTGAGAACGAGACGCTAAAAATTTGCTCACCAAAATGCTGTGAATCGAGAATAAAAAACTTAAAAAACTTGAAAATAAAAGTTTGCAAGTAAAACCAGAAGCATTTCTCGGACTGAACTGCTAAAAGTCCCCTACGAACGATCATAAAAATAATGAAAAAAAAAACTGCAGACGAGTAAACAATACATTTAGTCAATATGTCACAAAAAACCGCGATGCCTCTTACTGAGCAAATTTTAAAAAAGAACAGAAACGCCAAATCACATTCCAAGGTTCATCTTCGAAATGCTGCAAGCTACCGTAGCCGACAGAAAAAAAATCAAAACCTCGTTTCGTAAAAAACGTCATACGATTTAGACACAAAACCTAGCTGAGGTGATAAACAGGTTTGGAGAGGTAAGAAAATTTATATAACACCTTTCAGCACGATAACACTCTGAGAACTGAAGACGTGGAGAGGGTAAGGGGGAGGAGGTGGGCGAGGAGGTCAGGTTGTCTAAGCATAAGCATTCTATGGGGAAAAAATGCAGCACTGAAATAGATTTTTAAGCAACCCATTTTCCACTTTGGTGATCACCCAACACTACATCACTGCGCAGCCGTTCTATAGGAAATGTGCCAAAAAAGAATCAGAGGGGTGTCCACTTCTCACGTTTTGTTGAGCAAACAAGGGCTTCGGACTTCATTCATATCGTGATTCGAAACATGGTGATGTGCAAAGAGCAAACTGCAAGCCGGCTTTGACCCGAGTTCTTGACCTTCTCGACGAGTTCAGCAAGCAAAACCAACATCACTTCATTTGTGACAGCCGCCCATTTCTGATGCCTTAAAGGCAACCTTGGAGTACGTTACCCAGGTGCACCCACCAGCGTTTTCAAGGGGGGGGGGGGGGGGGGGGGGNCCCCCCTCTAAAACATTAGTTTTGGAAAACTACGAATGCTACAAGCTTCGGATAGTACAAACGTCGAAGTATAATATGTCATATAATGGATAATATACCGATCAAAATATTCTCTCTCAAGAATACGTCAGAGGTGGCTAATAACACAGCGCAATGGCGTGTGAGTATGGGATACAGTGGATGCAAAAATAAAAGCTTGCCGTTCATAGATATGCATTAGATGCGTGCCCGGTTTAAAGACAAGAGGTTCGCGGTGTCCACATTACCGCCTGACACTCATGGCGTGTATACCACGTGTTAAACGAACCTTTTCGATTAACAAGCTAATAAAGAGGAAGGAACATAAAGAGCAGACAATGGCCGCTACATGAAGAAGAAACGATCAGTGTTGAAGGAATCCACCTCCTTTAGCTGTTAAGAAGAATGAGAGAAAACGGACAGGTATTGGCAAAGACAACAATGTCGATATCGTTCGTTCGTTGAGGGAAACTGATAAAGTAGACTAAAAGTTTATTGTGCTTAGTGCGACACAATAACAATAATATTAAATTTCACGGAAAATACTCTAGCTTAGAAGCTGACAAATGAGAGCATAGATGGATGAATATATTGACTAGCCAGCATCAAATACAAGCAAGTATTGTTGTACACATCGCATAATGACAGCTCATTCATGTTGCTTCACCCTACCTTGTTGGACATCTTCCTCTCATGCTCGGCACTTGCACACCTCCGGTGACAAGAACCTTCGAGCACAGTCACCTCCTAAATGTCGAACTCTCGACGGGTTACTCAGATCCTCCGGATACAGTGAGGGCATCCTTCCTCCTTCTCTCNCCCCCCCCCCCCCCCCCCCCCCTCCCTTCAATAAAGGCTAAAAGGAACTGTTCAGTTTAACACCGGACGTACTCTAGGATGAAAAGCTCTTATCCACCATTCCCCATATTAGTGCTTCTGATGAAATCTTAATGGCTTCGATAGTACCATCAGAAGCACCAATGCGTAGTGCACGATGCATTCAAATTGCCTATATTATGATACAGTTAGGGGTGCTAGTCGGCCGATTGCCTTCTCGGGCGCTTTTGCAATATTATAAGGCGAAAGAGAATCGGATAAGGAGGAAGTGTGCAGGAGCTAAACCTAAAGAAACCCTCGAAAAGGATCTGTTTCAGCCATATTCAATGCACTAGTTTTCGCTAGTTTCATCCCGACACGTATCACTCGTTGTGGATTTTGTTTCGTTGAATCTTCAGTCTAAATGCCTCTATCCTCATCTCTCGAAAGTTAGAAGCAAGTGTAAAGTTCAATCAATTAAACGCAAAAGCGCTTCAAGAAATCCGCATTTCGATGGAGGAAATACGTCGGCATCGTTTTTCATAAGCATTGAACAAACTCTTCTTCCCAATAAAATTGGTGAAACATAAAAAATAAACACAATGCTAGATGGAAAAGACATGAAACTAAGTGAAAGGCATCGGAAAAGTACTCGTCAGATGTGAAAGTGAAGTAATTGAGAGCGTTGAAAGACATCGGAAGACAAAAATAAATAAATAAATTGACAAAGTAAACCGAATAGATTACTTTTTGGTAAATTTTAAGTAGGCATTTAGCGGAAAGGAAAGACAACTTAGACGCAAGAAAAATTATTCGATATCCGGAGTCAACACTGAACAATACTTGGAGTTAATTCGGAGTTAATATCCAAAATCGATCCACCTCACCGAAGAACATCTTCAAAGCATTTCTTGCCCGGAAATAATGGCCTGCTGACCATTACTCGAAACGAAAACTAACACCACAGTGATCATCAAGCCATAGAAATAATTGCATCCTGCCCATAATCGTCCGTTTCAATGGGAACGAAATTAATAAATAATAAATAATAAACAAAACAAAGTGTGAAAAACGATTGTTGATTGATTCGCTTATATCAATCTTCCGTTGACACTACTCGATGGTCCTTCATCGTCACTTTGGAATGTTTCACTATCCGATAAATTTTCCTCATCTGCAAATTCAACAGTTTTGATAAACAAATAAATTTTAAAAAAAAAGAAAAGAGAACTTACGTAAAACGAAAAGAAGTGAGCAATGCGCAAGTATCTGAAGTATATTTGTTGGATGCACAACGAAAATCGGATCATCCTGCACAACAGCCAGAAAGATGAAATAAACTGCAAAGTGAAATAAACGTATTTATTAAACGAAATCGAAGATTACACTTTTGCAGCTAGTAATCGACAATAAATGAGAAAATGTAATGCATGCAAACATCTTAATATCTATGAGTGCAATTCTTCACCTCTATATGTGTCCTCAAGAATGAGACTCTTGCTAACGGGAAGTACATGATTAGTCACACCGAACTAACTAGCAATATACAAGAGATGGGTAGGCGAGGAATGGAACAAGAAAGATGGGTGGATGAGGGGAAGGGCGATGTTGCAATATGTCTTTGCAACTTGCCAACATCACAACAACGCATTTTTGCGTTTTTTGTGCCTTCTTCTAGTACAAACAAGGAATGCCAAAAATATCATAAAATCTTTGATGCATCTTCATTTACTCTAATAAATTTAGCTAAGATGACGCCATCATATCGAGGTGTTAACGTACAGCAGGTAATTATTTTATTCTGATACACTTTAATTAGAAAGAAAACACTCATAAGGAAAACATTGCAAAAAGGCACCTCCAGATATACTACTTCAAAGTTCGAATTTCCTTTTGCTTGCTGGGCAAGAGCATATATAAGCAGATAATGCTCAGATGCTATAAGATTTTAGTCCCGCAAAGGTTATATAAATTTACTGCGCATCGATTTTCTTCACCTAACTTTAGAGTTGTACCATTTGTAAGACGTTCTACAACCTATCCCCTCCCCTTGCCTAATATATCAACTATTTTACTGAACAGCATTAAAGAAAATGGAAAAGAACGAAGTAAAACTTACAGAATGGAAGGCACGAATGAATAAACATTGTTAGAATGGTCCGTCGAAGGTGATAGGTAATAAAATCGAATTTTTCATCGCCAAGAAGACTCGAGAATATTGATGGGATTGTGAAACCAGCCGATATAAATTCAACAGGTGGGAAAATGATACAAATACAAAACAACCCATAGATGATCGTATAGAGCACCGTATCCTGCGTCATTATACTACAAAGTAATCATTTCAATGTATTTATTTGCAGATCATTTACGATGCGTGAATTCATTAATAGGTGGTACGTTGACGAAACAACACTTTCCGACCAAAGTAAACATTAAAATATGGAATGCGCATATAAAATTTCGTTGATTATGGGACGTGTTACTTTGAATGAAATAATTAGTAGATAATGCGGTATGTTCTATCAAAAAAACTAACTTACTTTTCGTTGAAAGAGGTGCAAAATTGAGGATGCAATAAGGTCGTTTTGAGCATCGATCTTGCAAAACTAATATTGAATGTTGATGTAAATTAAAGAGAAAAACGATCTATGAAGCTTGCAACATGTCTATGACAACTTATTCTAATTTACATGAAGTGGACGGATGTAAACCTTCTGCTCCATCCAACATAGGCGCGAATGTTTCCCACATAACGTCCTCACCAACATCATAAGATACCCTAAAACTCTCTCTCTCTTTTATGGATATCGCTTCTGGAACAAATCTCGTACAATAATTTTGCAAGGTAGATTCGAAGCAAAGAGGTATGGAAGCTCTTGCCTGACGAGCTCATTTCGCTTTCTTCCTCTCCCTTCTTGGTTACGACGAAACCTTCCCACCTCCCCCACTCCAGCTCTCCCCTTCCTACAGTTACACACCACTAATGTTCCCAATACTTCTGAAGTGTTCACAACACTTGCGTTCTTCTTTCACAAGTAAAACCGACGGCCGAGCTTCGTATAGTCTGGGCCAGCATGTCCTTGAGAGTTCGATTGGCCGAAATCATAGACCTTTATAAGCTGCCAGTTTGGCTGCGAATTTCTGTGCTCTATCATACTTGGCAAAGGGATTGAAGAAATGTGAGAACTAGACGCTAAAAATTTGCTCACAAAATGCTGTGAATCGAGAATAAAAAACTTAAAAAACTTGAAAATAAAAGTTTGCAAGTAAAACCAGAAGCATTTCTCGGACTGAACTGCTAAAAGTCCCCTACGAACGATCATAAAAATAATGAAAAAAAAAACTGCAGACGAGTAAACAATACATTTAGTCAATATGTCACAAAAAACCGCGATGCCTCTTACTGAGCAAATTTTAAAAAAGAACAGAAACGCCAAATCACATTCCAAGGTTCATCTTCGAAATGCTGCAAGCTACCGTAGCCGACAGAAAAAAAATCAAAACCTCGTTTCGTAAAAAACGTCATACGATTTAGACACAAAACCTAGCTGAGGTGATAAACAGGTTTGGAGAGGTAAGAAAATTTATATAACACCTTTCAGCACGATAACACTCTGAGAACTGAAGACGTGGAGAGGGTAAGGGGGAGGAGGTGGGCGAGGAGGTCAGGTTGTCTAAGCATAAGCATTCTATGGGGAAAAAATGCAGCACTGAAATAGATTTTTAAGCAACCCATTTTCCACTTTGGTGATCACCCAACACTACATCACTGCGCAGCCGTTCTATAGGAAATGTGCCAAAAAAGAATCAGAGGGGTGTCCACTTCTCACGTTTTGTTGAGCAAACAAGGGCTTCGGACTTCATTCATATCGTGATTCGAAACATGGTGATGTGCAAAGAGCAAACTGCAAGCCGGCTTTGACCCGAGTTCTTGACCTTCTCGACGAGTTCAGCAAGCAAAACCAACATCACTTCATTTGTGACAGCCGCCCATTTCTGATGCCTTAAAGGCAACCTTGGAGTACGTTACCCAGGTGCACCCACCAGCGTTTT
>QEWY01000177.1:345664-413477 GCA_006503575.1 Baylisascaris schroederi | reverse complement strand
CCCCCCCCCCCTCCCTTCAATAAAGGCTAAAAGGAACTGTTCAGTTTAACACCGGACGTACTCTAGGATGAAAAGCTCTTATCCACCATTCCCCATATTAGTGCTTCTGATGAAATCTTAATGGCTTCGATAGTACCATCAGAAGCACCAATGCGTAGTGCACGATGCATTCAAATTGCCTATATTATGATACAGTTAGGGGTGCTAGTCGGCCGATTGCCTTCTCGGGCGCTTTTGCAATATTATAAGGCGAAAGAGAATCGGATAAGGAGGAAGTGTGCAGGAGCTAAACCTAAAGAAACCCTCGAAAAGGATCTGTTTCAGCCATATTCAATGCACTAGTTTTCGCTAGTTTCATCCCGACACGTATCACTCGTTGTGGATTTTGTTTCGTTGAATCTTCAGTCTAAATGCCTCTATCCTCATCTCTCGAAAGTTAGAAGCAAGTGTAAAGTTCAATCAATTAAACGCAAAAGCGCTTCAAGAAATCCGCATTTCGATGGAGGAAATACGTCGGCATCGTTTTTCATAAGCATTGAACAAACTCTTCTTCTCAATAAAATTGGTGAAACATAAAAAATAAACACAATGCTAGATGGAAAAGACATGAAACTAAGTGAAAGGCATCGGAAAAGTACTCGTCAGATGTGAAAGTGAAGTAATTGAGAGCGTTGAAAGACATCGGAAGACAAAAATAAATAAATAAATTGACAAAGTAAACCGAATAGATTACTTTTTGGTAAATTTTAAGTAGGCATTTAGCGGAAAGGAAAGACAACTTGGACGCAAGAAAAATTATTCGATATCCGGAGTCAACATTGAACAATACTTGGAGTTAATTCGGAGTTAATATCCAAAATCGATCCACCTCACCGAAGAACATCTTCAAAGCATTTCTTGCCCGGAAATAATGGCCTGCTGACCATTACTCGAAATGAAAACTAACACCACAGTGATCATCAAGCCATAGAAATAATTGCATCCTGCCCATAATCGTCCGTTTCAATGGGAACGAAATTAATAAATAATAAACAAAACAAAGTGTGAAAAACGATTGTTGATTGATTCGCTTATATCAATCTTCCGTTGACGCTACTCGATGGTCCTTCATCGTCACTTTGGAATGTTTCACTATCCGATAAATTTTCCTCATCTGCAAATTCAACAGTTTTGATAAACAAATAAACATTGAATTAATGTTCATAATTGTATATTTCTAATATCTTTGAGGGCTGTATCTCACAATTGTATATTTCTGATATCTGCTGAGGGCTATACTATTGAAAAATGAATAATGTGCACCTACTCTGCACTGTCCTTATTTCTGCGAAAAGTACGCCATAATATATTGCATTTAACCCTTAAAAGACATGTTTGCTGCAGGTGCTCATATAACTATAAAACAACAGCAGTAAAAAGTAGAAGTTATAAAGACAATAAAACAAGTGATAGTAAGCTTAAAAATCTTCCTCCATATGAGTTCAACATGCAAGAAATGATATATACAATCACGGTGGTCATGAGATGCGAAACGAATTGACAATATATTTCGGCCATGCTTCATCCTTAATTTTATTTCGACCGCCTATCGCATCTCAAGCACGGATAGATATGAGGCAGTCATTTTGAGTTAACAGTCGTTAGGGAAATTCCTAGTACGATGACGGTAATTGCAGTATTACTTGTTACGGCTAACATCACCAGTATTAACTGTTAGCAATAAATCGTGTTATTCTTATTAATAAGAGAGATGAAAGTTAGTAATTAGTGGTGGGTGGTAGCAATAAGTGGTAATCGATTTAATTGTAAATAAGTAGTTTTGACAGCTTTTAGGGGGCAATACTAGTAATGGTGCAGTAATATTCCCGTTGATAAGTAAGTGGCATTAATGTTACAGATAGGCAAGTAGCACTATTAATAACAAAATGGAACTTACTATAGAAGCAAATAATTAACATAAGCAGTGCTATTACTCTTCGGCATCGTAGGCAGCAGGGAGTTACAATAACGTTGGATACAATAATGAGTGGTATCGATGCCAATAATGCGTAGTGCAAAGTAAATCAAATAAGGTCAAAAGCATAAAGGCAGATCGAACGACTGCCCAACATGTGTCGTGAGGGTAGCCTGCTGCAAGATATAAAAAGGGTTGATAAGTCGATGTATTCATTCCAGCTTCTAAACCGTTCTTAAGGCCAGCCTATATATGGCCGCTGGAGTACGCCAGATGATCAGCGACAGCATGCAGTTCGCCGGGTGTGACTACCGGCTCGTTCCAACGATCAAAGCCATTCCTGTGAACTAGACTCTACTTGTTTGTCACCTTAATGTATAAATGTGATAAACCGTTCACCCTTATAACTGTGCCGTCTCCCAATCCACTCGACATCTTGAAAGAGGGTACAGATCCTCAACGAGACCTGGACGACTAGATAAGCGAAAGGGAGCCGATCCTTGCAGCAATAGCAATAATCAGCGTTGACAATGGCGGCCATGCGATCAATAATAACACAGATTTAAAGACAGTAATGGTGGTGGTAGCAGCGACAGTAACAGTAACAACAACAAAAAGTAATATCACAGGTGCAGCAATACCTGCTATTATTGTGTAGCATCAAATGCTAAACCAGTAGAAAGTAATGCTCTACCTAGCGATTCCTCATATGTAAATCAACCCCACTCTTCTCTTAAATAGGGGAGTGTGGTTAGCTCGGAATTCTAGAATTTTTCAGGAAATGACCTATAATTAGACAGGAATAATCCTTTCAATGATCCAAAAAAAAGATTTGAAGAGAAATCAAATAAAAACAAAAAACTTGATATCTCCGCAAACCTTTCGAGTCAGACTAGTCGCCGATCACTCCCAGCACCATACAACGAGACTGCTGATAGCGATGTTACCGTCTATTTCCAATTTAAAAGTGGCCCTAATCTATAACTAAAAACCTGAATATGATTGCCTTTTCATTAAACTCTAGCAATAATAAAGGTACCACCACAAAGACTTATACCCTACTAACCTACCTTCCAGAAGCAAGTTTCCCAACCACTACCAAAACTATAAGAAAACGTATGAGCTGCTGAAATTACTGGCAATGTTCCAAACCATACGCTGTGAGGAAAACGCCCGAAGTAATCTATCCCGTATCTGCAAGAGGTAAGGGGATATAGAGTTCGTTTTTTTTAAAGTTTAGACAGTCAATTAAAAGTAGAAGTACGGTTAGACACTACCTTTACACAGTCAGGTCAGTTGAGGTATTGAACAAAACGTCAAAAGAAACCTACCCTTACTTCGCAATGGTGATGAGACAGAAAAAGCAGGCTTTTAAAGGCATCAAGACAAAGCACGAGGCATAACCACATGATTATTTACAAAGATTTAGGGCATTTGAGGCTCCAGGTAAAGCGTTCCGTTATTTTCACATACCCATGAGGAGGAACCCCTGCCCTTACTGGCATTCGAATGAGTTTCGATACTAAGACAGCAAATTTCATTCGAATTGTTACAGTATATGTCGAGTTGATATACGCGAAAAGATACAACTCCCGCAATATGCACGCCTCTACTAAGCAAGAAAAACTTTAAAAATTGCATAATTTTCTAGCTTCACATGACAAAATACACCGGCTGTGTAGAGTATTTGAATGACACTAAAGGAATATGCAGGCAGTGGGTATGTTCGATTGCTTCGAATTGTGTACTCCGTCTTCCATGAAGAACTCATTCAGAGCGAAATTGGTCAGCGTTCTATAGTGAAAAGTTAAATAGTGAGGTATGTGAAACTTATGCGATTGCTTAACTTCGATAGTGTTGGTGATATCTGTGCTTACTGCAATCAGGCTTCAGTGAGAAACTAACTGTACTGCCATGACTGTGACATTCTCTTAACGTCAGGCTTTAAGGCCGGACGAGTGTGAATCCTCTTGCATAGGTACCCGTAGCAGTAGTTAACTACCTGTTGCAAACATGTATACGGTGAACTGTAAGTAGGAGAAGCAGTAGCTAGAGGTTTTTGTAATTCTATCGTCGAAACATTTTCCGACTCAAATAATGCTCTTGTATTCTTCGGAAGTATATGCACGGATTTTACAAATTTTTCTTCAACGTTCATCGATACCAGTATCACAGTTTCTATCATTAAGGAGCGTTTTTTGAATAAGGTGCAATAAGATGTAGCAGTGATTTCAATATATAAGCCATTAATTACCTCAGTAGTGAGTAGTGAATTTCTCTTAAATTTAAAGGATCATACAAAGATGATGCATGTGATCCTGGATTATTAGTTACGATTTTCAGTAAAATGGCGAACCCTTATGTGTTAATGAGTGAACGAAGCAACAAAAATCGGTCAAAACAAACATGCGGTTAGAAGCCTTCATAGGAGAACAAAGGTCTTTCTTTAATTTGAGAGAAAAAAAAAGAAATTAGGGAACTTTTTTTTGTAAATTATTGACATTCAAAGCTCTGAATGCAACCATATCTTCTTTTATTCCCAAGTGAGATTGCAAATATTGCGTTGTTAATGAGCAATGCATTAGATACGAGCCGAAAATGAGCATGCATTGAACAAATAAATACAGCAATTGCGAACAAGATAATGAGGTGCGTGGCGTTCCGATCATTCCTACCAATAGAAGACCGATAGTGTCTGCTGATAGTCGGATAAAACACCGATCCCTAGGTTGCTAATCCCCCTCCCCTCCCCTCTTTCCTTTCTCCTTCGCTCTTCTCATAACCACCCCCGCACTCCATCGTAAAGGAGGTCGGTGAGAGATAATAAGCTAGACCTTGTCGTGTTATATCAGCAGCACTCATTTTATGGAACAGACAAATCTAATTCACTTTCAAACAACCGGAAAACGCTAATGCAGACTGTAAGAACAAAAACGTTGCTAAGATTGGAGAAAATGAAGTGAATTCTTTACAGTATAAGAAAAGATAAACGAAAAAAAAGAATTATTGAAGGAGTAAATGAAACAAAGAGAACAGTGAGGAATTCGAACCTCTATAGACATATTTTGTTTAATACTCAAATAAAATGCACCGAACATAGAAGTCATAAAATTATCAAAACTCGGTGGGATCACTTCTGTTGCAAATTAAACGTTTTGGGTTAAAAAATTTTGTTAATTAAACGAACAAAAAATAAAGCCGACGTTTACTTTGGCGAATGTAATTTTCATTTGGGTTTCTGGACAAAAGAGAGATGGATGAGAGTGGGCGGAAGGGGAAGGGAGAATAGCAACTGTACATTATCCCTCGGTTTACCTCACTAAGAGGATGAAAACGTTTCTGACTGCAAGAGTGGGTGAGGCAAATAACCTTTAATTCGATGATACCTCCCACTGTATAAGTAAATCCATATTGAATGCTTCTCCACCGGTAATTCTGCGCTTCCTATTTCATCGAACAAACGAAAACAATAAAGTGAAACAAAACCGCGAAAGCAAATAAACAATAAAAAGAAGTATTAGTTGAAGTGTTAGTAAAGCATAAGTTACATGCGATAACGTTGCAAACATCATCAAAAGAGGGTTAAAACTTCGAATAAGAAGTGCTCGATTAGGGCGACAAATAAAAGCAAACAAAACAATAAGTGAATGAGTGAATGCATTCGGGAATTAATAAAAATAATAGTGAGCACAATCCACTGCTTCGGCTGAAATGAAACCGATAGAGCCAAGCAAATAACTCAATCTCAGGCAATGATTGTCGAACACATGAGACGACTATCATGCATACGAACATTGAGTGTATCGAAAAAGTGCACACTGATGTTACATAGTATAAACTTCACTGACCGTAGTGTTGAATATGCGATCTGCCACTACTTCGTTTGCCAATCTTTTGTGGAATAAGCGATATGATGACTAGCAATGCCAAGACTAGACAGCCTCCAGGAACAAAAACCATCACGTTGCGATAGAATAAAGCGCAAGCTCCACTTGTTGAATTGGTACTAAAAATACGCATTGCTCACTTCAAGTCGACAAGTAATATACCCTGTGAATACAACTACTTCTTGGACAATTACATCTTTTTCCTTTACTGTATAATATTGCGACTTAGTTCTGTTACGTTGAACAGAATGGGTTGGTGGCAATAACATATGTCAGCCTCAGTTTGTAACTAATACCCAATTTAACTGTCGCATTCGCGAAAATGAAGAACATGAAGAAGTTTAGATCCATCTGCTGGCCTGGTTCAACTAAAGATCTACCGCATCAGATTCAAAGAAACCCGCAACTGCAGACAGCAACTGAACCCCCGACTCCAAAGACCAGATTCTTGATGCGTGATCCCAACATTTCGTCCCAAAAGTTGTATCATTTTACTGAAGCTGTAGGGTATCGATGAAAGTTTGCGTTACGAAATTTACTGGATGAGTGCTCAAATCCCGCTGGTCTACCACTACAAAAACTAACCCTTCGCTGCTGATCCCTTGGTACTAATACTCTTGCGGAAAGAAAATGATGGGAAGGAGTCGACCGAACGATTTTTGAGGAGTCGACCGAACGATTTTTGAGGAGTGTACCGAAAGATTTTTGAGGAGTCGACCGAAAGATTTTTGGGAAGGAGTCGACCGAAAGATTTTTGGGAAGGAGTCGACCGAAAGATTTTTGGGAAGGAGTCGACCGAAAGATTTTTGGGAAGGAGTCGATCGAAAGATTTTTGGGAAGGAGTCGACCGAAAGATTTTTGGGAAGGAGTCGACCGAAAGAATTTAAAACTATTCAGATCCCCACTAAATCCCACGACAATCAGCTGTCGAGTAAAGTTTGCAAACTAACAGCTTTCAAAAAAGGAAAATTTTTCAGCCTGTCGGTTGGGTTGGTTTGTTTGTCGCTCGATACTTGCAATCGAGTGCAACTGTTTTCAACACTCACATACTTTACTTGCGCCATGTTCCTGTAGGGCAATCCCCATTTTGTTTGGTGCTCTGGTCTAAAGAAGCAAGATTAAGTGATAAAAATTTACCAAAACTGGAGAACCCGCAGCAATTTATCAAAATATATCGTTTTTTATTTTTATTTTTTAATAATAATTCGTAAACGATATAGCAACGAAACTAAAAGAATGGATTTCACTACAACATTTAAAGGTTAATTCAAAATTCTTCGATTTACAAGACTTATTTCGAGTGCAATTTCTCGAATAAATCCAATCTCGATAAGTGGAACATCGCGTATTATCATCTAAATAAAATCGCTCTTTAGAATGCCCGTAATTAAACTCTCATAGAATTGCAGAGAGAAAAACACTCTTTGACATGCTGAATCGACGGCATCAGAGAAGTGCACATACCCGCACTGCGGTGTTAGAAGTTGGATAGCTTGATAAGCCAAACCATTCGCTAGTTTATCCAAAAAGCTCATAACACCATAAACAAATGCGCCACTCTCCTGAAAGAGTTAGACTCGATGCTCCAATTACAATCTAACAGCTGGATATATCAAACACTTTCCTAGAAACTGTCAACTGCTAATTTAATATAATGGAGCCCTTATATGAATTATGCAACTAGATGAAAAACCTTTCACACAGGCACATAGAAGAAAAATTTTTTTCAGTAAAATTCACATTAGGTTTTGAAGTTCCGAATTCACCATTTTTCACAACCAACTATAGAACATAAATATTCAAAATTTTTTAGCATAGGAACAATCGGCGATCTCAGTAAGAAAAAAGTTTCATATTTGTTTTAGCAAGTGAATAAAGTTGACTATTTCGCATAGAAGTTTTCACAGTTGCCCTAAGCTCATTCCTGCAAAATCAAACCGACTTCTCCTTGTTCTTCCTTGGAAACTCTACAATTCATCGAAAACTAGTGGCATTTCGAATTTTCGCAAAAAAAAAAATCCGCCTGTCTGATCACTCGCTTTAAAGCTTCAAAGATAAATGCAATTTTGAGATGAATATTTATATTCGTAACAAATTGCGAAATGAAACGACTTAAATGATTTTCAAATTTTATTACAACTTAACGTAAATTGTAAAAGTATAACAAATTCGATGCCACAATAAAAGTAAATGTCAAGGCGGAACTGACGTCCGCTACTGCCAACGACGATCTGCAACTAACAGTATTTTTGTTGATGAGATCGGCGGTTATAGCCAATGATGTAACGAGAAGAATCGCTTGAGCAATACCGAGTAATGCAGCGACAATATAAATAAATCCACTGTGAAGTTCAAATAGCATCCATACACAATTACCCAATCCACATAAACAACCAGCCAAATAAAGCGCCTGTACTGATTATTGAAATTTTAAAAAATGCACAATGCATTCCATTCGCTGTATAAATTTAATGATTCTGTAGCTCGATTATTCAAAAAATGAAAAAAAATAAATGGATAAATAAATAAAAATTAAAAATCGCCGTCTTTTTAACAACAAAAAATTTGTCACCAATTATCAACTACTTATGTGCTTTTGTATAAACTATAAAATATTGCTAAGCCTTGAATCCTTACTACTCCACGACGATCGTCGAAACTTCTTTGTTGGCTTCTTTTTTGTTTCCTCAGTTATAGAATAATTTTACTAAAAAAAGAAAACGCTCACTCGAATAGACCGTTCGATGGTCTGCAGTTTGCTTCCCAGTAGATTCCCCGTAAAAATATATGTCTAATGGCCTAGTAAAGGTAGAACTTCTTTTTTCAACAATCAGTAAATATAGTCGATATGATTCGTTCAGATTTCAGATTCATATTATCCATTTCAAAGAATTATATGCAAATCGTTGGCACTAATATATCAATGGAATGTTCGTATAATGAGGAAAGTAACCTTTCTATTGAGAAGCGCAGCAATCGAAGGCGCGCTAATTAGTGATGAAACTATAAACGATGAAGTATATGAGACGATTGGGAGAATTGCAACGTAGCCCTGTAAGATGATAGATTGAAGAACGTTCCCACTCAAAACTTTATTCAAATAATGAAACCGCAATACTTGCTTGAAGGTGATAACTGGAATGCTCAGCTATCTTTATTCTCATAAGATTTAACAGGTACACAAATTCATGAACGATCGGATCCCTCTATAAGATAAGAACTCATTGTGTTGTCAATGTGGGTGGCTTTGTCTGCAGTTACCTTATACATCAGATCAAAAACGCACCGTCTATTTCAGAGCTACACCACTAAGCAAAGGAAGAGGGAGGCAGGATGAACACAATAAGGCTGTAAAATAGCATTCCGATCACTCCCAGTATGGGTTTAAGAACTTGTGCTGTCAGGAGGCGGTCAAAACCTCGCTGTATTACCAACAGTCTAAGAGTAATAACGCATCTCAGCAATGCAAGCACAACCAACCAAATTAATGGCATTTCTTTAAACATCTACGCAAATCAAACATAGCGCAGGCCAAATGAGACTGTTTAGAGACGTACTCACACCTATGAGATAAACTATTGGAAATCGCAGATCAGCTCACACAACATCTTCTGAGAGAAAATACTTTGCGTCGGCAGTCATTATCAACAGCCAAAAGATGAAGGCGAATAATTGCGAAGATCGAATTCTAGTTATCACAAATTTTTCAGTCGGAATGGACCCGCCTCGATAAATACCCTTCATCCTTCCAGAATGTTCGAATGCTTTTCACATCATTCTAAGTTCATCTGACCATTAGAAAGTCCTTTCTCTTTATCACTTCTCCTCCCTCACCCACCCCTCCCATCTCCCCAATCCCACATCGGTGAAAATGATTAATCGAGGAACTCGTTTAGTAGTCGAAACGATAAACGCAAGACAGTGACAATCGAACTACGTCCAAACAAGCAGCGCTATTTAAAAGTTCAGCCACATCAAAGGAATCGTCGTTACCTTTGCATAATTCTGGCCGAGCGTTATGTAAAACGGGAAATACACCTGCGAAACGTTTATATACAAGCGAGAGAGCATATAGAGGATAGCAATCTGAAACACAAAGAATGCCCCGTTCCAATAATTACGCTGTAGCAATCATTCAACAACACTCATCTCACCTGAAGCAGCGCTTCATCTCAAATCTATGTGCCACGAGCATTACGTTCCTACAAGTTATTAGTGGATTAACAAAACCTAATATTTCGAAGACTGAACTCTGCCGGCTGCCCTCAATCCTTCAGACATGCTATAACATTTAGAAATCAGTCAAATATTCTAAATAACTATCCCTTGCCATAAGACGGAACAAGATAATTCAACGAATGAGATGTTACAATCAGAGCACAACTAACTACTAAACATCGAGAACAAAAAGAAAACTTCAAATTTTATTCAGCTGAGAAGAAAAAAAAAAGAATGGAATTGCAGAATCGAAAGGTTTATCGCTCCTCTCTTGCTCCTCAAAATGATATATAAGAATATCTCATTATGATATATAATAAAAATAAGGGATAAAAGTTGAGAAGGAAACAGAACTGATCGTAAACATTAGGATTCGTACCTTCAATTATTTAGTACTTAGAGCTCGATATAAATAGTAAATGAAAACACTGTAGCTGCTAAGACTGTCAATGCTTATCGTTCTCTTCTCAAAATACCAAACAAATTCGAGCAATGTTATGTGAGGAGCAATCCTTTTTGTAACAGAAAGAAAGCGATAAAGAGAGACGAAATTCTGCAAACGCAAAAAAAAAACAGCAACCAGGTTGCAATTTTTCAAGACGATAATATGGAATTTAAAAAGATTGTAGGCGTGGACGCGGGGGCAAAAAAAATTAGGAAAGCCGGATGCCGAAAAATTATGAAACAAAAAATATGAAGGAGAGGGCAAAAGTAAAGGACCAACTCAGATCCACAGAGATAACCCAATTCCAGCGCAGTACTGTTTCCAGTTTAAATCGAACTCGCAAAAATTTGATGAAATCAAGGCGTCTAGGAATGTGTTTAAATCAAAAACGTATCGGAAGTTTCGCAAATATAGGAAAGCTTAATAAGAACAAATGCAAATAAATTCATAGCACATACCCTGAAATGCGCGAGATCCTCCGACGAGATGCCACCACTTTGTTCTCCCGAGTTTAAAAAAACCGCAAGAAGGCAGAAAACACCTAGGTTAGCTATCACTGTAAAACTGTACCTGAAAATAAACTCTCATTCACGAAAGGTTCCAAACGTCAGCATAATGTGTACACCAACAAACACAGGCATACCCGAGAACTCGCTATAAGATCATCACTGAGTACGTATCTGTTCCTGAATACGCTTACTATGTTTGCAATGCTCGAGTCAAAGTGTGGATAATTCCTTTAATGTAATGATATAAGAATCAATCAGAGTTTCCATCAACGCGATCGTAATAGCAATAACGAGCGAGGTTACCATTCGTACGTAGAGAGAAGTCATTGTGCCCAAAAAAGTGAGTCAAATTAGGTGCATATTTAGTCAACTGTATATACTTAACAAGATTTAGATAAACTCTAGTTAGTAAGAAATGAACTCATATAAAGACTTCCCAAAGAGTCAATTCGAGACTGAATTGGGTGTTGCGATTTTCTCATTTTTTATCACCACTTATAGTCAATACTACTCAATACTCATAGATAATATTACCTGATGGAGCCCATCATCGACCTGCAACGTTTGTCTCCTGATAGTTCAGGTATAAGTGCCAAGTGTGAAATCTGCAAATAAGAGACTAGATAACAAATGATGTCAAAATTAAACAACTTCACAGTGAAACAGTCTGAATTCAACGACTCAGGATATTCGCTGACTAAAACTTAACTGAATTCATTGAATAAGGCAACTGAGAAAAAAGATGTGCAATTCTTAACCTTTATTTCCCATCTTCTTCGCCATTCCACTTCTCGGTAAATCCATATTCTACTTTCCGTTCTCAAACTCCTGTTTGATAGGATGATTCGCACGTGTTTATCTCACAAAATCCATTGTGGATAAAAAAACAGCAAAAAATAAGACCAAGTTGCCCTTTTTCCTATTATGTACTAATTTGATGACTACCGTTCACCTTGATTTTTCCTTTCCTGTTACCCAACAACAAATGTTTTGAATCAAAAAAGCCTCAAATTCATTCTAGAATACGAACATTTCGATAAATCGAAAGAAAAAAAAAGAAGTACCTGAACAGCCGCCCATCCAAACTGGAAAAGCATAATAAACGGAATGAACCAAACGAATCTCCATCCTTCTGATGTGCTCGAACTGCATGCGAAGCATTGATTGAATATAAATGCGAATGATACACTCACACAAACAGTACCTGCAAAATTTTCTTTTAGATAAGATCACCTACACGAAACGATTGACCACCATTGCCTTCCCCTCCCCCAAACCCACAATTCCCTTCTCGTTTCCCGCATCATATTAGCCCAATCGAACCTTTCTTTAAGAACAGAAAAAAAAATTTGGCTGAATCATCAATCGAGCACATAGAAGTATACGCAATTCCGCAAAATCGAAGGGAATTCAACACGCTATTTCAGTGAAAAATTTTAACAATGGTTGATCCAATAATATTTTATATTTTCCAATAAGGACAAGATATGAAGAATAATCATAATATGCATCCAGTAACGGTATTCGAAACTAGGAAGGAGGTAACCATATCGAAATTCTAGTATTGACAATATGATATAGAAAATTCTGTCCTCTCTCTTGAGCAAATTTTAGGACTCTCAGACGATAATTGAAGATGGGAAAGGAAAATGTCAGAAAGAACAGGAGGGTAAGACAAATTGGGAAAACCGTTAGAGATCAGGAGGGTAAGACAAATTGGGAAAACCGTTAGAGAAAAAACGTGAACGGAAAATTGCAATTCGCCGCCTCATTTCCTAAAATTTTCTCTTCCATCTTCGGTGTTTTTCGTTTTCCATGCTATTTTTTCAGCCATCTTTAAGTTTTTTGTGAAAGTTATTTCGACTGGTGACAACCTTTTTGTAATTGCGAGAAGTGGGGCGGATCTGGATTTGTGATCACCCCTTTGTAATTGCAAGGAAGGGGGGCGTGGAAGAGATAAACTTATCTGTGATTGCAAATCATACGCCTTCCTATAAAATAAAAAAAACGCAACATCGCTCTCAATTAACAGCACAAAAGTCATCAGCTAAAGAGCACATTTAAAAAACCATAAAAACATTGACAGCTATAAGTTAAAGTTCTGTTATGCGATAAACAAGATGATATGCAAAGAAACAATACTGACCAATGGCATGCCAAGAGATTCGACGGCCGAATCGAAGTAAAAACGAAGGCATCAAAGAACCATCGCTTGCCATTCCCACACATGGCGTGCTAATCGCATCTGTCACCTGCAAGTTTATGCACGATTTCCAATCTAGTATGTGATTCAGTAAACAATAAAAAAGAAAAAGATTTCACATAAAATTTTCGTCGCTCTTTTTATAAATAAAAACCCATCATAAACATCTCAAGTGTATATTAGAAAAAAAAATATTTGCTCTTTTTATTTTTATTACTTAATAAATTTTTAGTTAGCGAAATTATCAAGTGTTGATTTCTGAATGCTAGCTGTGAAGTATTCATCTTGCCACTAATAGCAAAATATTGCTTTAATGAATGCAACAATTACTTTGAGAATGAGATTAATATTAAATAATTCAAATTATATAGCTTCAAGCATTATTCAAAAATCGATGAATGTTTCGTGTCATTATATAGTTGTTGTCAAACAATTTAGAGCTACTTTTACAGATCATTTCTTGATAGTTTATGCTTTGAGATAAATATATTCGCTTTTATAAACATTGAAGACGAAAGCACTAAAGTGTTCCTTATGATAAACAATTACCCCTTCGCAAACAATCATAAAACGAAGCGTATGGAATGTGCTGATTAAATAATGCAATAATGCATTTATCATATAACCTTTTCGATTGTCACTATGAGCGGAAAATGCTCTACAGCCTCTCTTTAGACGTAGACACATCGCTGATTACTCATAAAACGAATCAAAAATTATGCATAGATTTTCTATAAGAACTCTTCTCCACAATGATCACAAAATTCAGTTATAGCACAACATTGATCAGTTCGCATTTCTTTTATGAATTCATTCAAACGATACATCTACAGAAAGAATGATGCTGCCTGCGATAACCATACCTATGGAATAACCAAAGAACGGGTGCTCTTACAGAAATAAACTTGCATAAGTGACTGTAGTCACCTAGCCAGAACGGTTAGTTACCAAGCCAAATGGTTAGTTACTAGGCCAAATATCTGATCTCAAATTGCCATTTTGAATCTCTGTGCTAGTACCTGATGTGTTAGCTATTTTCATGAGGCCGAATAAAGCAATTATAAAATGTGACTCTGAGGAAAGTTTTCGTTCTCTGAAGTATGAATCTGACTTATGCTAATACTAATACTATCCTCTCACATGATAAAAAACGAAACTATAGTAGTATGAAACGGAAAAATAATCAATGAAGAAATGTGACAAATGGTTGGACACGACGGATATTTTCGCATTCCGCCCAGTCAGTTTCACGAGTCGACAGCAAAAAAAAAAAAAACATGCAAAAATAGCATTGTTTTTTCTTGTCTGAGTGCGCGCACAGTATTTTTACAAAAGTTTCCTATTTTTGTAATCCCACCGATATATAATGAAAATTAGATTGACGCAGAAAGAGTATAGACTTTTGCGAAAGGGGTCTTCCTATGATATATATTAGACCCTACAAATTTCACTGATTTCCTAGTTGAAACTACTCAACGGACAAACAAACAGACAAGCAGACACGATGTCGGTGTTTTGAACTTTCGGAAAACAAATTTGCAAAGCACATTAGATGCGAGAAAAATGAAGAAACTTTATTACCTGACCGATGAGCATAAGAGCGCCAGCCAATGAACTGCGGAAATTCAAAACTTTTTCGAAGAATATCATTAAATAGGTAAACCACATGCTCGCACAAAGATCGTTATAGAAGTGTCCAATACCATATCCGATCATATGAAGAATACTAATATCTCTCTCTCGAATCGGCTCAAGCTGAAAAGTAAACTTAGGTTGCCAAGTTTTATCTCTTATAAGCCAAACATTTCAAGATAACCACTAATTGAATCATTGAAATTTACTTTCGAAAAGTGTTCTTTTTTATAGATTGCTTTGCAACAAATAAATGGTGTATACCTTTTGAAGCTCTCAACAAGTTTTTAGTGTGCACAATATAAATGTGCTTTAAAATGTGCTCACACTTTTCTGCAGACGTCTGCTTATATCCTCTTAGTAAATCTCCAGATATAATTCTTTTTGGATGTTGCACTATGCGATGCATATATGCAAAGTGAACCGCAAAATCAGATTACATCACGTTGGAGTTGTGTTGTTTGTAGTTTGATCTAATATTTCGTCGTCGAAATACAGTTCAAGTTCCACTTCATCTCGTTTACTCATCTCAGATGGCATCACTCATTTGTTCATTGATTTCAAGTTTCAACTCACTGAAACTATGTCGTTTCTATATCTTCGTCTTCATATGTAATTCAGTTGTTTTCTGAGATATGATCGAAACATTCAGAGCCTATCATGCCAATCAATACCTCTGAATATGAACTGGCAACAAATGCGACTACCTTTTCGAGGAAATTTATGCAACAATGTCTCCTCACGCCCCATCCTTTCCGATCACTCGAAAGAATGGAAAAAAAAAAACATGCTCGGACGACGAAAAACTTATGAAACGAAGCGGAACTAAAGAGAAGTTGCTGAAATCAGCATCATAACAAATAAAAACGACAGATATAATCCCTTCTCTCAATAAACGGTGGAAAAAATTCATAGGTGAAGTTTCGTTACGGATTTCCAATCCGTACGATATTTTTTTCGCATTTTCTATCATCTGCCAAGGTTTACATTAAATCCTGCTCCGATTAGAAGCGGATTTATCCTGTGAAAATACTAGGTGAATGTTCAGGAATGAATAAATGGTGGTTACTCGACCGGAGCCAAGACCGGGTTTGCCCATTTCCATGTTGCTATGAGAAGAACCTGATCTTGTTCGGGATCGAGACTAGAATTAGCCTAGATCCTACCACCATATGAAATGGCTTTCGATGATGTTATTTTTTCTAGGAAAGTTTTTAATTTTCAGGGGCACTGACGAGAATAACTAATTAAGGATTCAAAAAAGCAAAAAAAAACTCATGGATAGTCATGTTTTCATACCGCATATGTTAATTTTGTGAGCCTAATTTGTTGATAGAAGTGCAACTGTACGAGTTTTAATGCAATACATCCCTTTTCGTTGGCTTCTCTTTCGAAGAAAAGCTGCCACTTAATCAAAAAGAACTGTTAACAATCCACTGGGATTTTCAATCATACGATACTAATTTGCATAACAACAACATCACAGCAACAAGCACTCTGTATTCACTTAAATGAATTTTTTAAAGGACGTGTTGGATTTGCTTTTTTCGCATTCTATAGGAAAAGCTATCCTGATGCTGTGGTGTTCTCAAATGAATGAAAGACGTGATTAAACAGCCGCATAAGCCTAAAGCAAGTCAGGAAACTACTAAAGAGCATCCATAACAACATAAAAGAAAAGAGAAACAGTGCTGAAATCGATCCAAAAAAACAGCACGTTACCACTGTTTCGTCGAATAGGTTACGTGTTGAGGTGCTATGCGCAGCCGGAGGATCGCGAACCCTTTGTGTTGAGTCGTCTTTCGAATCGACACTGCAAACACTCATCTTCGTGTCCTCTTACGATGTTACCTGTAAATTCTTCCTTACATATCCTGATAGTTCCATAAAGTGTGCTAAAAGTAAAGTCCGACAACGAAGAAAAATCACAAGTGGAAATCATTTCGTCGCATTTACAAATTAAACTAGGGCAAACCAAAACAACACATCAGCAAAACAAAACAAAACAGAAAGAAATAAAAGTTAGTAAGGGAAAAAAACAGGTTGATGAGGAGCTAAATTTGAATGGTGAAAGACAGTAGAACGACTATGCGGAACCGGGAACAGATTCACCCCGCATCTCAGGTACATAACTTCACGGGATCGGACTTCAACCTTCTCGCATAGCCACACGTCAATTGCACTGCCACGGTAAGTCAGCAGAAATGGGGACCAAGCTATAGAAAATCTAACTTGGGTGCGGGGACTGATTGACGAATATTGCATATGCACACGAACTGTGCCACAAAACATAACTGCAAAAAACAACGAAGAGAAAAAGTAGGAAAGGCGTAGTCAGGATCATTTTTCAGATTAAGGGAAAGGGGAATGAGTGGGATGGGATGGCAAACTTGGAGGGGAAGAAGAAGGGGGAAGGGGGAGTAGAATTGGTGGCAGCACAATTTTTCCGAAAAGAAGCAACTAAATTTCAAAGTTAACGCAGCTATGAGTATACATACTGTGACGAAATTGTGTACTTGCAGAGTCAACAATGATTACAGCACATCACCAAGAAGCATATAAAAATTGAGCACAAAAAGCGTTATCAAGTTGCTTATCAAAAATGAGCTGTAAAACAACTTAACGCAACGAATGGAACACCCCTAAGAGATATGGTTGTGGAACGTTGTCACCATGAGGTGCAATAAACAAAAGTATATATCACAAACACAGAATACAATTTTCAACTTTTAAAGTTCATCAGTTGCTGAGCTTTTACACGCATTCGTAAAACACCACCTCTCCCTTTCCCCTTCCATAACATTAGTTAGTGGTAAGGAGAAAATCAGGGCAGCTGTTTTCGAAAATGTCCCTCTCTTCCTAAACCCCTTCCGCTCCCTTCCTCATACCACCTCCCCGTTGCATACACTTTGTCTTTGGCAAAAATAACAACAAAAAATTCCAAAGCTTCCAGCAGCAGTGAAAAACTGACCGATCTATACGACGTTCGTATATGTCAAACGTATTGCTAGAAAGAAAATCCTCTCCTACTCTTACATTGAGCAAATAAACACTGTATTTATTCCGGCATATTCGACAATTCTGAGGTTATTTATTCCGGCATATTCGGTAATTCTTAGGTCGCAATTCAGTCGACTGCTCGCATTACAGCGTCAGATGGTGCCAGTGAGTGACTCAGATGGAACTACATCAAGGCTACATGGTAAAGGGTTATCGGTAAATTGCAGATCAACTACTACTGGGCAAAGCAGAGAAGTGATGATCATAGGACACAGCAACTCTCCACAAATGCCTCGAGGCAAGGGTCCCTGCCTATAAAACGACAGCGTGTTTGATTCATGGATATTGCCGTGCTCCTAGCTTTTGGCGAGCGGTATCGCCCTCAGAGTCGGTTCGGCCCGTAGTGGTGAACAATCGGACCGTGAAGTGGCTCGGACATTAGGGGTTCCCCGTGATCGTTCCGCGGAGGTGGCACTGTTCGTGCCAAGGCTCTATCGGGATGACGTCCTTCCTGCAGTCGTGTTATCCCCTTTGCTTTACTATTGATTTTATTAAGGCTTAATCTAAGAAAAAACCTTAACCTCCCGCTCATTACCAGGTTACATAGCATCTGGTGGAGCCTTGAAAGAAAAGGAATTTCCGAATCCTTCAGGGGCAAATTAAGGGTGGAGAGACAAAACAGAGCCCAACACTCTTCAAACATCAAATTGCAGTTTACTTTAATTCTCTTGAAAAGTGGTTTATTAACACATTCGAAAATTACGACTTGCAATGATTCCCTATAAAATTTGTAGTCATATCGGTATATGATTAATTATCACCCCTCCACTTTTCAAACGCATAGGCCTCCCTTTTTTCAGAGAAGACAGCTACATTTTTATCTGTTTCCAGTGGGAAAAAAACAACGGAAAAGAATATGATAACGATCAGCAAAAAAATTATTCAGCGGTTAAAAGAGGCGTCGAAGAGAACAACGATTAATGACTTCACAGTTTTTTGCTGATCTTACGAATGAAGGTGAAAAACATCACTGATTGCACGTATTGCCCGAGTAGAAAAACTCTCCATTTGTAACCCAAATTTGCAGAAGAAATTTCCATCAGGGAACTAATTGAGAAGTCCGAAAGAAAGCGCAATTTGAAAGTAATTTTCTAATGTGAAGAAAAGGAAGCAAACATGACTAGTGGTACCACAATCTGCATAATTGTTGTTCAGCGTGGCACTGAAGGACATCAGCATCTACAACACGTTGTCATGTTGTAGTTTTTTAATATGTACATTGGGCTTTACAGTACTCTACAGTAGTTATTGATGTGAAGAACAACTTGACAGTAATTATTTGATGTAAAACTACGTTAGGTTTGTTGTTTGGGCTGATTCATAATCGCATAAAATTTTCGCCTTAAACGAACGCCACATTAATAGCTACAACAATACGGTAATAAAGAATGCAAATTTCGCAAGTGGAGATAACAGCAACAAAAGCAGAACACCAAAAACAACACCATCTATGAGATGAGTTTGTTTTAGAAAAAATAAAAAATAAAAACGAAAAAACAAGGAAGGTGCCACTGATGGAGACGAAATTCGAACGGGAAACTAATCGATTGCTACCCAAGGACTCAGGGATGAATGTTACCCGATTTCATCACATCCTTCTTCGATAAGTAATTTGCAAGTAATGAGTAGAACTAACGAGTAGGAAGGATTGTGATAACTAATTTGTTGGTGATATTAAACTAGTATTGCATAAAACAACATAGAAAACTTATATTGGTTACTTTCACTCACTGTTCGGAGTGGACTAGAAACACGGCTCGTGCATGTCTAAATATGAGTGGCGTTCTCATGCATTTAAGCAATTGCCATAGAGCACTTCTCTAGCAGTATTTTATGCTTTCTTTCTTCTCACGACAACGACGAAGAAGCGACCATTTCTTTGCAACGTTTGTGGGCAGGCGCTTTACATCCGAGAGGCACCTAAAGGTTGTGAGCCTCTATGAATACTATAAATTTAATTTTCTCTGAGCCTTTTCGAGTCATCATGAGCTACGAGGCATTTATGAAACCTGTGGGTAGTTCAAAGCTTGTAGAGTTCTCTGTAATTTTAGCGCTGTATTGAGGTTATCCTGAGCTCCAAAGTACGCCTACGTCAGCACCAGCATCGTAAGCGTCATAACTAAAACTACCACTACCAAAATTGGCAACGATCGCCGCTTGAAAGATCCACGAGCAAAAGCACTGCAGAGTAGACGGTATCAGTGCCACAGCTAAAAGCATCATGAACGTGAGTATTCGATGACGACTCTCTCATCCAAACATTATCCCGTAGCGAGAGGTTTCTTTGTTATAGTCAGAACAGTTCATTGATAAGCGAGATTCTGAGAATATTTAGCGGCCCTCACACCGATTAAGAACACCTCGAGATCTTTCCATTATTTTCACTCGAGCCAAGGAATAATAAAGTAGCTGAGATGGTCGTTTTCGACTCAGTTACGAGAGTAATATTCTGCCGTTAATGATTAATCCAGCTGAAGAAAACGAGTAAGAGGATAAAAACGATCCAGAACAAGTTGTTCGGAGAGGGACTTATACGAAATGCGAAAACCTCTTTTATAAAATGCTTTGACAATAACTTCATTATAAAAAAAAAAGAAGAATAATTGAGCAAACCCAACCTTTACGCTTCCAAGTTCGAGTCCCGCTACCCCACACTCTTGCAATTTTGTCCTGCATCATCTTACAAATTTTGTGTAAGTTTTCACGATTAGGTTACTTGCCACAGTGTTTGGCAAATCATTAGATTAAAGCAGCCTTTTCTGTGCGTTAAAGGGTTCTTCTATGCAGGTTCCACAACGGCTTTCACAATAGCCTCACGGTGGTACTATGTACGTTGTTGCAGCAATCGGATAAACCGCCAGACACCGCAGCAGTGTGCATTTTTGCAATCTCCCTGACCCGAACACCGACGACCAACTCCAAGCTGACGCGCCCATTGCAACCCGAGCCCGAGCGGATGAGGAAATCGACAAACACACACTGAACTTGGAAGCAATTGCGCTCCCGTTTTATACACCCCGCGTCTTGCCTCAAAGCATTTATAGATAACTTCTTCTACCTTGAGATCATCAAGGCAATGGTAGACAGGTTGATCTGTCGCGTAGTCGTCCTTTCCTCCGCTCTGCAAGAAGGCAGTTGACCTGCAGTCTGCTGATCTCCCCTACATGCCCCTTACACACACCATTCGCCTAAAAAACACCACCACCTAACTCCGCCAGAATGCACTTACTTCACCCTACCAAGCCAAACTTTGTACGCCCACCCCACCCCTTCGTACATCCCGCACGTTCCAAAGTCCTGTTGGGAACCGCCACGCATTGTGGTTGCGTGATCCTACACTCGCTTCCAATCATTGGTGCAGGTGCAGAAGCAGACCGCACCGTTTCGTCAGTCTCGGCTGCATGTAACAACAACCCGGTTGCGTTGTGCAAGGCTAGAGAAAAAGAGAAAACTGCAGCCGCACAAGGAGCAACGCAATGCTCTTTTTCGCAAGCCGCAAATTCTCAGAATCCATAATACAACGCTATCTGGGATAGCTAGTTGATAAGTTGACGGTTGATACATTTGCAAAACTTGGCAATTTCAATTTTCCTATCATCATACGTCCACGGGATCAGGACTGGATTAAACCGAATACACCCTTAAGTTTTTGCGCTACGATATTATGTCCCTAAAAAAAGTTCACTTCGAGATAACTCACTCGCATTACGTTAGAATTTCGGGATGCGGGCATGGAAGTGTTCATGCTGAGCTATAAGAAAACTGAAGATTCATTTATTTGGTATCCTGAATAGGGAAAAAATACACATATGTACGAAGTATAGAACAGTCATAGAGTGGCAATAATCGAGAATTATAAAACATAGAAGCACAACCAGTATCTAGCGCATGGACCACACAAAGAACTTCAAGGGAGGAGAGAGAGAGTTAAATGATCACTGCAAGAATTTAAGCAATGCGGAAACCTAAAACATGAGATTTGCAAAAACGTTCAAGCTAAAACGATTTGGGCGTCTCAAGAGATTTCCAACGTTGCATATGTTCACAATGCTTTCTATGATATTTCATAGCATCTAGACAGAATACTTCGTTTCAGTCCATGTGATCAGCGATAAGCAATCTCAAGAGATTGAATTGACCGATGACCCGTTCCATTCTCCATCAGGTCATCATAGAGTGAAGAAGAAGAAGAAGTTAAGTCTTCATCGATATTGAATACAGAAGCCGCACGATGTGGCAAAAGCAGTTACAACGAGACCCAAGTTATGAGTTGAAACCATCAAAGAAAATAGCGTTCGTCAATGTGGAAAACAATCAACACAGATGAGAAGTAAGAGCCCAAAAATTGGCCAACAATGCTAAGAAACCTTTTTTTTTAGTTGGGACATATCATATTTTAGTTTGACATCGGAATCATTCGGCCAAATTTCATTTCAGTCGATCACCTCTATCAGATGAAGCATAAAAAATCGCTCACAAATCTTTCAATTGAGTATCGTCTTCTAATTCGCAATTCGCCGTAATTGTAAGCACTCATGAGATATAGCAGGCCGAGACAAAGAATCGGTGGCATCGTTTGCATTCTTCCTTTACCGGATGCTCCTCTCTTAATCCCTGCATTCGTTCAGCTTCGTGGAATCATGTCATCGACCGGTTATCGCAGATTTTTTTATTTGCAGCTCCTGTTTTGATCAGTTTGGCTTTAACCCAAATGCTTTTGATTGCTAACGGATCGATATTTTTGATTTTCGGTTGGTTACAACAGAATGCTTCCAGGTGATCGGAAACCGAACGAAACTTCATCTGCTGCTATCACTTCCTGAGAAAGAGAAATAATACAGCGTCGATTGTGAGTAAAACCTTGAAGCCAGTTTTTGAACTCTTACAAGAAGTAAAACGGATTTTTGCGAAATCTGAATACTCTCGCTGGGAAAAGTTGATTTAGCTGTACAACAAAAAAAAGTAAAATAAAAACAAAACCCGAAAACAGGCATCCTCTCGCGAATATAAGCCCCCCCTAAAAAAAAAAAAAAAAAAAAAAAAAAAACCCCAAAACAGGCCCCCCCCCCCCAAAATAAACCCCCCCCCCCCCCCCCCTAGAACAGCTAAACCGCTTAAACCTCAAAGGTGTGCTTTCCAATGGTACCGAAACTTATAAGTTTCTCCGAACATAAGCACTTTTTCAAACGCTATAAACCAGAGTTTAACGATAATTTTGCTTTCAACAAGTTTCGCCTACTTCATTCGCCTTAGTACTGCGCAGAAAGCAGGGTTTTCCATGCTGAATAAAGGCAACTAGCCTTTTCTCCTGTACACCCCCTTCCCTCCACGGCACCGTTAACAATCTTCTTCTCTGTTTTCGAACGTTAGATGGAACATTTTCTCGAATTTCTTCCTCCGCTATTTTCTTCAGGGTTCGTTTATGTTTACTTATATAGTTAAGTTTTCTGAGATGCGCACAAAAATATCTTTGCCTCATTGATTTTTTTCTGGAAGATTTTATTCCTTCTTTGATGACAGTTTGTGAGGACATCTGGAAATGCCTTAAATTTGCATAGAACCAAACACTCAATAATTGATTTTGCAGATTTGTTTCAGTAGCGTTGGTCTTATTGCTGCTAAATGCTATTTCATTAGAATATTCCTGTTAGAGATTTTTATCTGTTGTCAATCCAGGATTTAATGCGTGCACTGCGATTGCAATTTTGAACATTTCAAAGGCTTTTCCGTTTGCGTCTGTTCCAAGGAGCCATACATACTTATCACGACTTTCTGTGTACTGATTCATTGTTTTTCGTCTTGTCTGACCACTGTTTTTACCGTGTCGTTCTTTCTTAGACACTGCATCTATACATAGACATGTCTGTCTTCCTCCAGGCGTAGGTTTTCTATACCATCTGAGTAGAATGAAAACTGCAGATGGTTCAGGACTGTTCGCTGGGGAATCCGATCACGAAACTTTTCTAATAAAGTGTCGTATTTCGAATAAACCTTTCAGCTTACCTATTCACTATTTAGTTCTCTATTAAAATATATGTGTTTTTGAAATTTTAGCGCGTCGGCCACCATTTGAAATGGGAAAAATGGCTTGCTCGTGTTGTATGCTTTTTGTATGGCCAGTTATGTGACCTAAAAAGTACGTTGCATTCGTCCATCATTTCTCTCACTACCGTTCTCACTAAACGCTCACCTCTTCGTCTCTGCCTCACCTCATCTATATACACTGTTGAAGCTTTTGCCCCTCTGTAGTTGCTTCAACAGGATTACTTATCACTAATCACTTAAAGTCCAACATCGATAAATCATTCTAAGATCGCCATACTTTAGAGAAATATGTCGGCCATATGCGTGGGAAGTACTCTAAACAAGTACATATAGGAAGTACTCTAAATTATGAAGGTGGTCGTCAAATACCCGACACAGCCAGTTATCCCAGAAATGCTAAAGACTATGAACTTCGAAGATTTCGAGTGAGGACACCACATAATCTTAGCCTGAAGCTGTGAAAACGTCGCCTTCTCCAATTCGGTTCGGTCTTGTGTTTTACTTGTTTTTTGGTATTCCTTTCGTTAGTATGTTTTTCACGCAGCAACGTTCTTGCGCTTATGATTTTTAGAATTCCTTGTAAAAACATTGCTCGATGTTCATTTGTGTGCCGTTCAATAAGATATTAAAATAAGCAGTTTCCTGAACAGAAAAAATTTCAACACCTTCTTATGCTTGTTTTTCACTTGACCCTGAACATGATACTAAATAAAACCACCTGATCCTGAATTTCTTGTTTGTCTTGACTATCTCTAGTTATATCGAATCCTCAAAAATTCACATCTCTACGCGAACCTATCGCCTTATACCTTCACCTTTATTGCTTCATGGTATGATATTTGAATATCTCGTCACTGTTTCCGCTATTTTTTTCTCCCTCTTCATTTGTTGTGAATAGAAAATATAAATACAAGCTCGTTATGGCGCAGAATTTTGTTCATGGACGTGAACGTTAGATATCTGATACGGACAAAGGCCTCTGCGTTAAGCAAATAATATAGGTAACCATCTCAACAAACTACATGGGTGGCAATAAAGCAATCACTCACAAGCGAGTAGCGAGTCAGCTCTATCAATGAGGAACAAGAAAATTATGATAGCATAAAAGTGTTCAGTAGATTGCGTTGTGCGAATGCAAAAAAAAGCGCTACGTGCATTTTAAATTCATCATTGTAGTAAATTGCGGAAATATAATCGCCAATCTGTCACCATTTGTCTATTTGCAATGCAAAGTTTTTCATACAACAAATTCGTAAATACAATATATTATTTTTTTTTCACGCACTCAGCAAAAATTTGGCGTAGAAACATATATTGACATATTGCATTTTTGTTAATTATTACAATTAGTGAAGCGCATCGTTCAAAAAATCGATGAATAAATAAAGATGTTCAATTAATTAAATGCGCATTCCATATTGATCGCATAGAAAATCTTATTCAATTATAGCCGTTCATATCATCTCTAAAAAAAAACATTTTTTTCTCTTCGATATTGATTGGCGTTGTAATTATTTATTCTTTCGTGTTCGTGGTTTAATCGTCTCCGATATTTCCCATATATCGTCTTCCGATAGATAATTTTTGAAGCCGCCAAAGAATTGCAATACCCTGTCATCTTTTTCGATCGAATAATTCCTTCAATTGAAAAAAAATCACTTTTAAGGCTTCAAAAGAATCAATTCGAAAAAAAAACATTTTTAAAAAAATTTAATATTTGCTATTTATCTATTCGTTGAGCCTTCATCATCAAAATCGACCACACTCTTTCATTGAAAAGATTTCACTTAGCTAAGAGGAGCTATAATATTATCAAGAGGTATAAGAAAACTCAATTAATGATTAACGGTGCTAAATACGGATACGCAAATTCCGATACTTCAGATATGCTAAGAGTACCATATTTTGTAAAGCGAGTATGTCGAAAATCTCGAGGATGTGGTGTGAATTTAAACTCATTCGGAACTTTTAGAAAACATTTTTATGCTCATGGGTTTCTTGACGTCCTTGGGAACCTATGATAAACTCACAAACGTTTTGCCACTTTGTCTCTTTACCGAGAATAAGTTGTTTTTTTATATGGTATGAATTCGATATATTTTAAACGCTGAACGATTCTCCAAGTGAGTTCTATAGGCTGGATTAGTCGGATGTGTATAATATGGCTTTTACAACTTCATGAAAACCGTAAAATCATTCCGGGTCATTTTCAAATTTTCCCGATCTCCGACGCACAATTGCTTCAGTTTTGAAAAGTAAGAGTGAAAGACAAACGTCAAAGGAAGGCACGTTTCTTAAAGCAGAGCATAACTTATTTTCATGAATACTCCACTTATTGCTGAAGAGCAAAAACAAAACCTCTAACTAGATGTGGATATTATGCGATCTGGTATTAGAAAACAAGAGAGGCATCTATGAAAACTATCGATCAACCAGCATAAATTACCAGCTCTTGAATCTACGAACGCTATCGAGAATAGCGAACTGTTGCCATCGCTTTCCGTAGTTCAAAAGATTCGTCTTCCCCTGACAATGATCTGGTGAGAGATAATCGCTATTGCCAACGTTGACAAATGTCAAGTCTTGCAGAACGAGACCTCTGTAAATTATTAGTAAATGATAAGTACGCATAAACATCATCGGAGGGGGTCTCTTTTGTCATATAGTCAACCGAACGATTGCAAGCAAACATATAAGCAAACACTCGATGCAACCAACACTCGCTTCTAATTGCAATGATGCGCCTAATTTATCTGCTTTCCTGCTTGCTCAATGGTGGTTCCTTTTATGTATTGTAGGTGCGGTCTGCAACCTGTCTTGTTTTAAGCGTCCTCCACAGCAGTATAATCTGTCCAAATGGGCAGTAGTCGTGATTACTGGCATTATGCAAATTTACTACATTTTTGGAATATCTTCTCTACGACCTCCTGTTTCCGGCTTTGTTAAGGTTTTCAATCCCACAACCATATTGTTTGCTCTATCGCTATATGAAGCAATTATTTTTTACTGTTGTTGTTAGATGAAAGATGCACAATACCATCAAATTCCATACTTCGTCTAGGAGTGAAAGATATACCTCTTAGAAAACCAAGTTATTTTTACGCATATCCCTTCAGAAATAGTAACTTCACCCGTATGTCTGTTTTCGGCATATCTGTTTAGAAACTATAGCTCCTGCCGTAAGCTATCTATATAGCTCACATGCAGCAGTACATGCGATCCCTATCATACGTCTGTCTTCAGTAACCTTTGCTCTTGAGTTTTCTGCCCTTCTTGCCTCATGCTCACCTATATGTGCTAAGTGATTTGTGAGTTGACATAACAACTGACTGCAGACGAATAACTTGACGTTTTATCTTGGAACAGCTTAGTACCATTGCTATCTCTACTGATATACTCTCGTAGTGGTAGGGAACAAAGAACTTTCCACTGCTTGTGAGATGCCCAACATTATGCAATAGGTGTATTACGATTACAGATATGTGATGCAGGTGAACATCATGTTTTAGACAGAGCCCTCACGTAGAAACAAATTATCCTCTGCACCGTTCCGGAGGATGGTTTCAAAGAAAGAAGACTTTGTCATCTAATTTTTCGGAAAGTAGTTTGAATAGACCGAAATCTAGCATCGAAGCTACGACCCTCGCGTCAAAGTTTCATGTATCAGATGCTGATCATAAAGCTTTATGATTCGCCAGCTGAATCTATCTGGTGCACAGAAGAAACATACATGGTCAATTTCATTGTGAAAGTGTTTTCTGCGAAGCAAAGGTTTAAGAAATGAGAAAACACGTTAAAACAGTTAGCCAGATAGGCCAGGTCTTCTTTGGAGCTTACAGAAATCAGCAAACAAAATTCGTTTTTTCTGTCCATAAGTGATCAGTTGAAATTTTATATTAGCAACACTGAAATTATTCTTAAGAAAGTGGACATTATTAATAAGAGAAGTGAGCAGCTGGAAACAAACTAGATTCCAAAGGTATCCTAGATTGTAGATTATACCTATCAAACTATCATCGTAGCTTTACTGATCCAGGTCGGACTGGCTGCATTTTGCACATACATGACGTCATTATGATGCGCTTTATAGAATAAACTCATCAACAAGAATGCTGCAATCTGTTTAGGATCCCACTAGAATAAGCATCACAAAATTTCTGCATTAAACGAGACGTCAATTCAGCAAGCAATACTCACACTGTTAAGGGTAAGTCGTTAACGGAATCCCCCTCCTTGATAATATGCTTGAATTATGCGATAAACTTAGTGATTTAAAGTGGCCACTCACATATAAGGCAAACAAGGCGGTCGACTCTCGGCTAAAAGCGTTCGATAGTTCTTGAACGAATGAGAGCTGTCCATAATTGCTGAGTGCTCCTTCAACATCTCTAAAGCGCCTTTTGTCCAATCGAGACGTCGAATGGGTCCCGAGTCTAGGGCCGATAATATCGCCAAATAAGAATTGTAGTTGCCCATACTCCGAAGTTGCTATAATATGTTAGGTTGCCTAAGTAGTATTTGCAACGAATAATACCCATCTCTGTTGGCGTATTTGAATCTCTACATAATAAATATACGCTCAGAATTTATGACTGAATCATAAATGATGCATATTTATGTGGAACATAGTGTCGTATTCAAGACAACAAATATAATACTGGCCAACAAATATATGTAACCACCCATTCATTAATACCACTATTAAGCCTGGATACGTAAGCTTAATTCTTGGTTATCAGCTCATATTTAAATTCAGTTGACGATGATGAATGTTAGGTGCTCATGGGAAAAGCCTTTATGAGATGACGTCGTAGCTCTAAACAAAGGATGGCATATACGCAGATTTATTGTTTCATGAGGCGGTACAGCAATGAAATGAGTCAACACGTTGCGCATAGTGCTAAAGCATATTGCACAACAGTGAACGAAACGGCTTAGGAGCCACATTCAGGTGTTGAATTTATATGCAATTCATAAAAAAAGTAGTTACCTTCATTATTTTCACGAACTTCTGCAAGTATTTTTCACGTATTCGTTGTTCGCTGGGTTGTATGACAAGCGTTCTAACCCAATATGACACCTGAACTTTTGTTGATTTATTCATTCACAATTAGTCAATAATCAAACCGTTCTTGATGATTGTTCCATATGAATCGCTCGATATGATTCATTAAGAAAACTTTCCTAGTACTAAATATTGCAAAGTGTGATTTGAATCCTTCATATTCTCATCGAAGGAAAATCATCGAGGAATGAAGAAAAAACCGGAAATATCACATCTTCCTAGAAACTCTATTAATAACTATATAATAATCTGCCAAGTATTTGCGGCCGGTAAACTATTGCGATCTATAAAAAGCTTTTTTATAAATCTTTCGTATGCTGATGAATGAATGCAGCAGATTAAACTTCGAAAAATTGATTCGTCTGTCTTTATAGGCGTCCAACATGTCAAACACTATAGTCACAACAAATGAGAAAAAAAGCTATTGTCCTTCCAGCTGAAAACCTTAATACGGACAATATTGCTACTCCATACAGTATTGTACCAGTTTCGGGAGGCCAAGGAAAGGAGAGGGGGACTTCGCGAAAAAACCAGTGATTCTCCACTGAGACGCAACTTCCCGCTGAAAATCTCCTACGGGAGACCATCTGTATCCCTCAGAGATTAACGCTATCAGGTTAACGATATGCGATTGAAACGGTTTGTCATGAGTATAGGAAAGATATGCGGCTACGTGCTGGCGCAGCAGAAGAAACAACTCAGGATGCTGAAAGATTTCTTCACTTAAGCTCTACATTTTTTAAGATCCAATAAACTTTATAGGTTGAAAAAAATCAGAATTAATTCGAAAATTAAGCTGAACTAATATATATATTCTAAACAATGTAATTATGCACAAATGTCCTCAAAATTATTTTAAAACGCATAAATATTTTTGTCGAAAATACTACAAAAGCGGTAGTGATCGAAAATGAAAATTTGAAAAATGAGTTTGTTGCACAACAGAAAAAAAATGCAATATGTCTACAAAGACGAATTCGATACCAAGAATATCTGTTCAAAATTAGTACAGCCCACTCCCTTCCCCCCCCCCCCCCCTCCCCCCCCCCCTCCCCCCTCCCCTCCTGCTCCACCTCCTTCTCCATATCCTACCTTCTTAGGCAATAAACATTGCCAGCAAATATCGAAGAAAACATCTGAGGAAGCATTAAAGTGGATAAATTCGCACCTTGTTGAAATGTTCAGTGAATGCGCATAAGTTGGGGCTCTTCTTTTCGTCTTGTTCCTGCGCCCACCATAACATTTCTGCTGGCTGAAAGCACCAATATAATTTGGTTAACAACGATACAAATCATGCTTCTATGATATAAATGCGCATTTGCTTAATTGTGAGATATAATTTTAAGAAATTTTATTGATTTTACATTTTATTGTCTATTTAAAATAACCTATAGAAAATAAAACTCTGCCGATTTTAGTTGCAATATTCGATGGTTACAGCCTTAGACCTGAATACATTTTAACTGATGATTTCCAGGCATAAACATGAATGAGGTTTTATAAAATAGAACAAATTAATATATGAAATGAAATGTTTATATTTTCACATCATTGCATTATGATTTAAAATTCAAAAAAGAAAAATTAAAAAATTATTTCGCATATCGTCGCAAATTTCACCCCTTATTTATGCATTACAAAAACAGAAATTAGCATCTGCTTATAATCTACTTACTGCTTTGCTGATACTGATTGCAATATAAACATGGCACTGTTCATTCACCTCATAGTAACTGCTCTTTCATTAATGCCCATTTCAGTATACACATTCGTGGATCAGTCTTTTACTCATTAATTAAGAGTGAAACCATCTGATGCCGAGTTCGATCAAACGATTCGAGAATATTTTACTTATGTTTAAGTAAAAAATTATGTTGGATTAACTAGTGGACGAAAAAAAAACTGCACTGAAGTAGTAAACCTGAAAGTTTGTTAATACTTGAAATCTTCGATGGGGTTTCAATAACTTTTCCACTACATTAATATGAATCAAGATTTCGATGCTCTCATCTAGTGATAAATATTTCATAAAAATTATGCTGCAAAAGTAAAATGAAGATACTTCGATTTTCTGGAAAAGATCAGCATCCAGATATGTCATCTGTTTTGCCAAAAGTCCCGATCGAAACTCGAAGAGTGTTATTGGCCTGAAACAGCCATCTCATTACACAGTTACAAACCGATAAATTCGGCGCCTAGAAAATTTTTAATACGTACTCAATAGTGGGTAAAATGCATGGTGATTTGTGCAATACAATAATCTTCCTAAATAATTCAGCCGGAATAGAAAAAGAACCAGTTGGGATGTTTGCCATAGAAAACAGCACGCAGTGTACTTTCTGCACAGGCGCCACTAACAAGGTGTAAATATTTAAGCAGAATGAAAGAAGCTCAATAACAAGTTTTTCAACAAAATCGACCCCATACACAAATGTGTAGCTAAAAAATATTTTCCGCTCGAAACTCGGTCGACTGTGACGTAAAATCGGCACATAAATTTTATGGTACCTGTGAGTTTCAATAAACCATTCATGATGCGAAGATGCAAAGTTCATCCACAATCGAAAATAGGGATCGTCATGCGGTGCGGATTACCCACTTGATTTATTTTATTGCAAGTCTGCACAACACAAAAGTAATAACTGCTGGTCCTTCTAAAGTTTAATGGAAATTATCAATTTCATATCATAGTGAAAATAATATTCGACAGCATTCAAGAAATACGCATAAAGACTAACTTAGGACTTTTGACGTTCATTGGAATATCACTCCAAGGAGATTTTTTAGCTGTAGATTTCTGCTCGATTCGCACCATTAGCCGCCTTCTGAAAAAACTTTGAGACAATCAAAAACAATTACTTCAATGCATCATATTGATTATCTGATAGCTTATCGAGAGATGCTCTAAAATTCCTCGGAGTAATCGGATGCGAAGAGTGTCGGTATTAAGTTGATGCGTTTTGCATCATTCTCAAAATAAACTCGAATTTTCTACCAACATCGGCTTGAACAATAATTAGTTTTCTGGTATTTCAGCGTTTAATGTTCTCGTTAGGCTTCAAAATGTAGGAAGATTTTATATGTAAAATAAAGTTGATATCGACTGAAACGCAATATACTGGCATCAAAAACATTCACTCAGCTCCATATTGGAATATTCGAATATTGTTGAATGAATTGGCAAAACAGAAAGCAAACGTTGATCCTATCTCGGTATCTACTGTCTCATACTTCATATCAATTGTATTTCCTACTCAGCTTCCTTTACTATGCATAACAATGAGGAATTCAAGATGTAATAACATACTGTAATAGTCGTAACTAACGATATACCTTAGAATCTTAGCGAAAGTGTAATTGCCATCGCGAATAAGACGATAGACAAACGAGGTGACAGCTCGAACCAGATCTCGAGTCAGCTCAACGGCACATAGCTCGTCAACAACGCGTACGAGCACCGAAAATGACTGTCGCGCCGCTTTCGTCGACGCCTGATCCTCCGTAAGACACATGTACAAATACCTTCAAATAAAGCAACATCAGCTGAAACTTAGCACGTCACTCGAAATCAATCTGCTAAACCTCTAAGTCTAAACTATGATTGCCGTTTACTAGATTGGGTTTTTATCAATGCAGCTAGCTGTCAGTAATTCTTAGGAGAAGAAAAGGAAAGGTGAGAGTGGGGGGGGGTGAGGGTCCCTAATGTTCTTGGGCTTCCGGGATTTCCACTTCACTGGAAATAATAACCAGCCAAGCTTCCTTCAGACATTCATCTGGTTACAATAGTGACCAATGAAACACATAGAATGTGCAATTCGCCCGTATATGAGACCGCCCAAAGAGTTTCTGAACCAACTGAAGCAATACGATATCAGCTAGGGAGTAGGTGATAATATGCCTACTATGAGATATATCATCTCATTCTTTTCAAACAGTTGCGCATCAGCTACTCAACAGACCACCCATGACAATTAGTGGAGAGAAATTTTTGACTGATGACTGAGGAAAGCGCATCTGCCTTGATAAACGACCTCATAGAAATGATTTTCAATAAATTTATTCTATAATTAGGCACTCGGAAAATGTTAGGGGAAACCGAGGACGCAGGAACAATTTGAAAGAACGCTTGGACGTTTGCAGCTGCTGAACATATGTTGGTCATTTGACAGTGGCCATCACTCGCACTTCGATGCCAAAGGATAATGCCGCAACGTTGTAGCCATAGCATGAATTAGTCTATATGCTATTTCACAAAACGCGTTAACACTTTGCATACGCAAAACCACAGCAAATATAGATAGCTGAAGAGTGAAATTTGAGATACTACAACACAATCGGTCACCTATAAGACTACCGAAAAAAGTTTTGAAGCTTTAGTGGTTTTTCCAAAATGTATTTTAAATAAAAAATGCAGGACCAAACATATTTGCGCTAGATAATTCCTCTCTGTTTTCAGAAGATGGTGAATATTTCTAACAATTAGAATTTGCGGCCATCACAGCATGCAATCTTCCCTCGCCACACCAGACTACAGTAGCAGGCAAGTTTTTGAACAACGCATACCAACAAAAGCGCTGAACTTCTATATACCAGTATATCATGATGGAGTGAGATAAATCAGAAATAATGCCACTCACCTTCTAACGAGTTTTTGAATAAGTTCAAGGGAGGAGACGAAAGTACGGTAGGTGGTAAGAAAGGCTTCTTGGTAAAGAAGCGAACCGGACGGTTGCGTCGCAAACGCGATAAGCGCGTCTTTTGGACCACCACGAACCTGCAATCGCATAGTTGTCGACAGCAACGCAACAGCACCCAATGAAACATTCCAAGTTTTCATCGGATATATTTTTAATAGGTGCAGCTTTGTCGTCAAGAAAACAGTATGTTCCTCGCCGGATCGGAGGCCTAATGTGCATACATCTGAAGTATCACTAAAAAGGGAAAGAAAATGAGAATAAAATCGATTCAACTCAATTAAGAGCAAAATACCATTCAACTTATCTTATTTAGTTTTCTTTTAACGAACGGCTGAAAAAAGAAAGTGCCGAACCCTATAATTCTGAAGAGGAGACTAAGAGTGTCTTAGTCCTCACACCCTGATAGCACTCTTCTCCCCTTTTCCCACACTCTTCCCTTCACCCTCTCCCCTTTATCTTCTGGATAAACCTATCGGACAATAATTTCTGCTAACCAACGAGGAGGCTGAGCATAATCTGCGGCCATAAAAAAAAACTGCAAAGTGGTTTCTTTGCATAAACAGGCGAACGCATTCCTTCCGCATAGTGCTGACCTCAATTAAACCATTAACACAATAGATACAACAATTAGGTGAGTGCGCAATATGGCCGACACATTCATAGTTGGTTCGTATTCTCATATGTCTTCGTAAGTCTATGTCAACAGTCTAAACAGGATAGAGCACATGGTGTGACAATCACTCATCACTAATACGGTTGACAATGACGTTCAATTCTATAATCAAAATAGATTAGAATTTCGATCCTATATTCGAGTACTCTCATCACAGAAATGAATTTTGAAAACTCAAAATATCTCATTTAAAATTTCTAAACAAAAAGTATTGATCAAACAATAATATAAAAGGATATCCAAAACAATTCTTAATTTTTCAAAAAATAAGATTCTACAAAATAAGATTCCATTCCATATTGTGCAAGGCAAATATTTAAACTATTCTATAGAATCGCATGATGCAGGATATAATAGTATGACATTGTGTAGTCAACGACGAAGAGAAAATATCAGTGATACGAATGAGATATGATTAAGGCGGAAAAGTTGAAATTTTTGTGAATAGGTAGTTTTTATAAAATTTTAAGTCCTACGTGTTGTATTCATTTGAAACCTAATTGTACTTTAAACTTCACACATGTTAATCCACTTCAACCAGGACGCTGCAAGCTGCACAAGCCTCCTCCTCCTCCCTCCCTCCCCCTGTGCAAAGGTGTTGTGATAACCTGTAAAGGTGGACATATCTGTGAATGATGTGTAAAAGCAGCTAAAAATGTGTGAAGGAAATGAATGGAGCAATAGTTGAACAAAAAACTCAACTTCTTCACTAAACATTGAAAACTTCAATAACCCGACCACTGCTAAATGCAAACGAATCTGCACCACTGAAGAACTTTCGCTGTATTAGAGCTACTACACTGTGACGCTAAACCCCTAAGCGTTATTGAATATTTTTTTTACAAGTATCTATTCATAAATAAAATCATACAATATAAATTCAACATAGATCGAAAATAGTTATGAGGAATCCAACGAAAAAATTACGACTGTCAGATGAAATAATGAAAGAATCGACTGAAAAGGACATCGATAGAAAATGCGCAAAACAGTGCGTTGATTCGCATTTTTAAACGCTCATAGGTAGGATGCACACAAAAATTCTCGAGTGAAGATTAATGAAGTGTGTTGAAAAATGCTTTCGTTTGATGGGTATGCCCTGTGAATTTACGCTATTCGAGCACAAATAACACCTCAACTGTTCTTTCTTTGCTTCGGTTTCTTTTTCTCACTTCAAACGAGACATTTTCCGACTAGAGTTGCGCTTTTTAAAGAGTTTTTCTATTCCTCATAGCAGTATCAACAAAAATCGTCAAGGTTATTTGCGTTCGTAAATAACCTAAATAATTTCACAAAAAAAAAGAGGAAGCAAAATAAAATTTCTTGAAATACATCAACAACGCTTAAAAAGGCATATTCATAACGCACTATAAGGACGAGTCATTCAACAAAATCTATCATTGACGCTCCGAGGTTGTTTCGAACTTTCGCTAAATAAAATTTAGTATTAATCAATTATTTGAACATTATTTACTCTCATTCATTATAAATGAGTAAAGCAGAAAAGATGTTAGTTGTGTTCTTTGATTGCATTCGAAGTCTCGAAATTGGATTAGGGTAACGTTGCAAGATTAGTGAATAGATTGCTCAAATGCACGCTCGAATAGCACGAAATTGTGACGCGTTTCATCTCTTCGAAAAGATTCATCGGTAACTTTCTTGTGACACACTAATCGACTAGCAAATAACTGAATGCGTCGCTATCAACATATCAAAATTAATCGAATTTTTGCATATAACTATATCATTTTTCATAAAAATTCATAAGATTACTAAAGTTCAATAATAAATTTTTTTTTCATTGCTTATGATAAACATGATGTGAAAAAAAGGTCAAAAAATAGGGTCAAAAGGTCAAAAAGCTACAATATCATGAAAACTATTGAGCAATAAGCGTTTGAAATCAAAACTTCTAATAAATGTGATGATATGTGCACGTTATATATTTGCTAGCATTTTTAACATAGTATTTGCAAACATCATGCCTATGAGAGCAAACTATGAATGGTTCGGGTTTTTTTTTTTTGTTTCATAGAGAAAGAACTCGCCTCATTTGGCTTTGAATGCGCATCCTTCGCCCTAAGTACGAGCCACTCGGAAACGTCGAGACTCTCTAGCACTCCAGGCGATCCGGTTAGCGGCAAATGCTGCGGATACGTTATCGTCTTTTGTTGCGCTTCCTCGGCCTAAAACGTTGAAAGGCGACGTTTGGAGAGGCAACTGCCGTTTGCAAATAAAATCCAAATTTCTTGCTGTGTGTATTTTTTGGGAGGAAGGGTAAACAGTCGACATTTCAACATTCGAAGAAGATGTTTAGAGAGTGGTTATATCCTCTCGACAATAAGTGCTACTTTTTGCTAATCATTCACTTCAATGACGCACATAGCAAATTCAATATAAACAACCGCTATCTAGTCATATTTGCTTACCTATATAAAATTGCAAAAAATCTCTGCTTTGAATTTATCTCTTATTCGAGGAAAGTAAAAACGAAGTAGAATACTTTACCCGCTCCCCCCTTCTTCTACTTTTCTTTTACTAATTAACTGAAAAATATACGTAGTGGAAATTCTTGCGAATTTGTGTTTGAGAATGTGGACTTGTTGCAAGCCATTTTTTTTTTCGGCCGACACAATCACATCACATATAGTTTCCTTTTAGTTTTAAGGAAAGTTGTACCTAAATGCTGAAGAGGAAGACAAATTGCGATATGAACAAAACTACGGTATTAAACTTCTACATGCTTTGGGAGGAGGGTGGATTTAAAAAATATCAACAGCACAAATGAGGGATCTTTTGACACAATGCGACGATCGTTAGAGGCGTTATATGAGCATCACATCAGCTAATGAAAGCAATCATTGTTGCTCTTCTAGCAGACTTATCGAAGAGTCGAAAGCAAAACATCGACACAGAAAGCTTACATGCACAGCACCTCTGTATGCGAAAAAACTATAATATTAAAATGTTTTCCCTCTGCGTCATGCATTCCTATCGAAGGGAATATCCTAAACCCACCCCGAGCTGAAATTGAATTGGGTGCCAAAAATAAATTTTTATTCTTTAAGCTAGTGCGCTAAGAATTGTCCTCAGAAATATTGCTTAGGTAGTGAGCGAATGAAAGCGTCTCTGACGTCCTCGATTCGCATTTTTTTCGCATCGATTGCATCAGAATTCACCAAACCGAGTTTTGTAAAAGAGAAACTCGAATGTGCTTCTCAACGTTTCGATAGTATCGTCAATATTTCTTCAATAAATTGGTCTCAGTTTTTTTCCCGATCACGTCCAAAGCGATGTTTGTTGTTGGAGTGGAATACTCTCATGGCGCAAATCCAATATCTATCGATATGTTCACTATAACTAGGATACGCTTTTGCCACACTACCTTCTGATTCTTGCTAGAAATATTGCCACAGATGAAGTGAGGGAGTTTTTTTCACATTCTACAAAAAAAAAGTTGATCACGGGATTTTCATTACGTTGTTTATTTATTAAGTCTGAATCCATAGGGAGAGCAGCTCTATTGTTCCGATGCAGTATAGCCCCTCTTTGCTGAATGACTATATAACACATATCGTCGCTTTTATGAGCAATAAATATGGCTGAAAGTAAAAAATATATTTGTATTTATCGGTGAATGCTCGAAAATCAACGAAAAAAGAAAAAACAAATTTCATCGGAAATGGGCAAACTTCCAGTTGATGTTCCTCTAAAAAGCATTCAGTGAACGAGAAATATACGAAGATTTATGCATCTCAGAGCAAATAATGAGGAGAAAAATTTCGAAATTCTTTTAACAAAAAGTAGATGAAATTTCAATCATGTTTATGAGGAAGTGAAAATTGGATCGGTAAGTTGCACAAAATTAGCCGATGTGTCGGCTAAAAAAGAAAACATTTCCCCAAAATATCCCATAGGATGGAGGAGGAAGGCGTAAATAGTAAACGATTCGTCAATGAGTCTCGAAAGCGTACTGAACAAACAGCTCAGCACCATAAAAAACGCAAGCGAGAAAATAAGCACAACGCGCACCATTCATCCTCTTATCCTAATATAACGCATATTGTGGCATTTGATCAACCACCCTAATCGTCTTGATTCCAATCATCGATTTCGAAAGTCGGATCCATGTCGATCAGACAGCCGAAAAATGTATGAAAAAAAAATTCCGGCACACTTTTGAAAAGATCGTTCAATCTGACGTAGGCGGCTCAAAAATGTATTTATTTTCCTTGGTGAGATGCTTAGTAAGTAGCTTATTAGCTGAATTTTCTAATCTGATCTAAGCGCAACTTAAAATCATGTAGACAAAAAAAACCTAATTTTTAAATGCGAAAATATATCATTATGGCTGGAAATTTCTAAAACCAAAAAATCCTGGATGTGTGAACCAATTCAGCGCAAGTTTTATCACATCTAATACAACTTTAAATTGGTACGATTAGTTTAAATAAAAAGCAAGACATGACAGACCACAACTTTTGCACACAAATATAATTTTACTATACTTAAGAAAAGTATATTGCAATTTTAGTGAGCGGAATGAAATAGCCTAATTTGAATACAGAACAATATGAGCAAATAGGCAGAACAATGATTGCCGGGGGAACTTGTTTTGTTTCAGATGTGATAGAATTACTGCAGAACGAATGAGTACCCGAGTGGTTGCAGTTCAATTGCACAATGAAGCAGGCAGACAAAAAAGACGCCTTGTTCTCTTCAATGAACGATAATCTAACAACCTATGTCGTATGAAAGTGATTTATAAAAAAATAGCAATCATAACACAATTTTTAAAATTACTTCCGATTTGTTCATTTAACGTTGCAACAATAATAAATACTCTCAAATGATCTCAAGTAAAATACAAATGCATATTTAATTGGACTCTTTTTTAATACTGCAGATCAACTTTTTTTTTCAATTAAGAATGTCAAACTTCCAAATAAGTATGGGAAATACTACAAATAACAAAGCATAAAAATGAGATATTAAGCATTAGGATGATTGCAATACTGCATTTTGATTAATTATGGAAGAAAAAAAAAATTACGAAATGAGCAGCGCGTATTACCTGCCGATTTCTCAAATCGATCATCGTCATTAAATGCTTTAAGGCATGCAAGACTTCTGCTGGAATTATCTAGGCTAAAATTCAAACTGGCTGGCCAGATAAGACAGATACGAAGGTTTAATAATTTAGTTAACATGACTTAATAAACAAACAATATATACCTCATCGGTGTAACGCGTCGGAAGTCGTATTCGGTCATAATCTGAGTGTTGCAGCAATTGGCTGAGGTTCGAGAAATCCTGAGATGGCGCCGATGTGCCTGAAAAAGTTTTCTTACAACTCAGATTCCAGAAAACGTTTTGGACAACTGAGTATAATGAGCATCGATAAACCATATTGACCAGTCCTTGCTGTTTGATGGGCCTTTTCGGTGCTAATGGGCGATACGCTATAAGCGTAAATGCTGTGCATGGAATGAAGAAACACTCTTAACGGATGGTAGGGGTATTTCTAAGAGACTTTGCTTACCAAATGCAATGTCGCGGACATACCAGTCGAGAGGAACCTCGTGTGCGTGAACAGTGAAGGTGTTCATGACGGAGTATGTGCGCTGCAGCTATCATGCTGCAACGCATGCAACATCCAGCTGACGGAACTCTCGAATATTGAACACCAACACAGCGCCGATCCGCACCGAACTCACTAGCCACCAGCTCAAAGAGTTCAATAGGAAGCCGCCTGACGAAAGGTGCTAGAATAACTAAAACTGCAAGTAGCGCATATGTTGCAGATTGAGGATTGCGTCGTAGCACGTTTGCTGGACGCAGTGGTGCAGTCGGTTGGCCAACAACACGCAACGGTTAAGTGCGTTCATAATAGCGCATAAAAGACGGCGACATCCCACCGCGATTTCACACCCCTCATTTCTTCAGGCGTCCAAACATCAATGGGGCGGGGCTCGGACGAACAACGCAAAGCAACAGCCAACCACTGCCGAAATTCTACTGCTGCTATGTTATTCAGTTAATCAACTATGCAGCAACAAAACGTCAAGATAAACGATGTCTATGTGCACACGCCATTGACCGATATAGATTGCGCGACTGTCATAAGATACCGTCGTCAATCGCACTGCACAATTTCCCATTTGCAACTTACGCAGCTCAGGTAACGTGCAGAATTTGATGCGGAACAACATATACCCGCATTTTAAGGACATCCAGCAGTGGATGTTTCAACAGAGAAGTTATTTCGCGCGGTCATTCAGCATTCAATTGCACTTTAAATACCTCTGGATCGCGCTTGTTCTAATACCTATCATTCAGACTGCTCTGCGTTACAAAGGAAACATGAAAGAGATCTGGGCATCAATGTGCTTTCTTTTCAACTCTTTCCACTAGTGGTAGAGTTTTGCCGCTTTCAATGAGGCTTTATGGCACACTGAAGTTGATTAGTAAAGGAAAACAACTTCCTCCTTCCCCCTTAAGTCAGCATGTCTAAAGACTGCCAGGTTGAATGTTTTGTAGGGAAAGGGAGTGCGGAAATGAGAAAGGAAGTAGGAAGACCACTTATATCGTTATGCGACATTTATCAAGGCAACTTGTTTTTCGTTCCATCCTACGTTTATTTTTGACATAAAGTGTGCACACTTTTGTGCACTTGTGCGAATTTCTATAAAAAAAAAGTGCTGTGATGATGCACTGCTCGCACGAACGCGTTACCTCGAGTTTTAACTCGACAACCACTAAAGCTAGAGCTCAGTGCATCAAATATGACGTCCTATACCAACTTCGAAATGATCAATCGATCTTGAAAAGAAGTATAGGTAGCTATATACATCTGCAATAAAAAATCTGTGCGTTGTAGAAATAGTTGGATCACTTCTTGCAACCGACCGGAATTAAAAAAAAAACAACCAAAAAACTGAGTCTATGTAGATATGCATCAAAATATAAGTGTATTATTGCATATGCTCTATTAGAAAACTATCATATTTATTTCTTCATGTATTCTAAACTGAGAGAAAAATAACAGTTCATCGAAACTTTTTTCCGATCTTTGCAGAAAATCATAATGCATTCTCTAGCCAATTCAAGAAAAAAAAAGATAGTGCGGCAATAGACAAGTAGCTATGTGATCCATGGCATTCAAATCGACTGCCAAATATGAAGCAGCAACGCACAGAAAAAAGCTTTTTCAGAAATAAACGAAGCACATACCTGGAGAGGCTTTTATACCCTATTACAAATACCTCGTTTTGCGATAACTCATCAACAATAAAAAACGCATTTTATATCTACTGACAGCTGCACAGCAAAATTTTCTTTCCAATGAGCACTATAAGTTTGCTAGGATAATAGCTAAAGAATTTGGGAATGTTTGGGAGAAAAGAAAACTGATTCGTAGGCTCATCGCTTAGGTGCAAAGTTGAGGAACGCACGTCACACCTGCTGCTCTGCACAAGCAATCAAATCCTTGAGCACAATTTTTGACCTAGAGCAATTGCTGTTTTCAAACAATCGAAAAAAACATTTCTTCTAGAACAGATGTCGACATTTTTCTAGTTTTAAAATGAGTTCGCAGAATAGGATTTCTTGATGTAAATAAATAATTATATATATATATATATATATATATATAATGTATCGTGCCGTGTCGAAAATCGTGCTTACGAGGCTAGCAACAAATTTTAGCATTTAAGCCAAGTTGCGATTCGTTTGAGAGAAACGGCAATCGAATTGAGCGTTTCGTCATCGTTGTTTCAGTATAGACGAGAGCGAGAAATTTGTTTTCAAAGACGACTCGTGCAATCGTTTGTTTGCGTGCACGCATCATAATACCAAGTGCTTGATGCTTTTTGCCGTTAACTGACCGCTTACCCCCAAATCTGAACCGTAATAAAAAGCATCTCTTTCAAACTATTCTATTGAATGCTAGCGCTAAATTCTCAATATTTTAATGCTTTCTACCCTAGTCGCTTCATCCTAGATAAATGGCCGATATACACGATTTATCACAAGGCTTCGTTCGCTAGCACAGCCGCTCGCAAGTAAATCCCAGAATGAGTCATCCAATTTATTGCATATGCGCGACACAGCAGAAGGGTTGTTCTAAGCACACAGCCACTCAAGATGGAAGGAAGAACTGTTCTTTGCAATATGTTTGCGAACTAATGCAGAGCTGACGTGACTTTCTTTCCGCTCACTAAACACCATCATCCCTCTCAATTAGATTTTGCAACTCCAATAGGCCAAAAGGATCCACCCGAGCAGCGAAATCAACTGCCCAAATACATAAAAATGACGAAACACCTAACAATGCGTGATCTTTGGAACCAACCGGCTGGTAAACTCCGAGTTTTCAAAAATCGTTTCAAAATCTGCGTGCTAGGAGTAGCACAATAAGGCTTACTACGAAATTTAATGGCGCCTTTAGCTGCCGCTAGGCATTATAAACGATGATGAAAATAGAGAGAGGCGGTCAGCCTATTACATAAGTTGCATAGAAAAAACTCATCGCCATAGTTTTTGCGCGATGAAACTATCGGATATGCACGGATGAATTTATACACATGTATTGATGCGAGGTCACCATACAACGATGAAGTAAGAGTCTAAGATGAAGTCAAATGGGAAGCTTTGTTGTTAATCATATCTACTACTGTTAAGCTTTCAGTTTAATCTCCATCTTCGATTTTCCAAGTGTAAAAGCGGATGTGAAAAATTACTTCGAATATACTTTTGACATCCGCTTGTAACCCACCATTTGTGGGCTAGAAGATATTAAACAGTAATGAGGCGGTAACCTTCAGAAAATTAATGTTATCGATTCACTAATGGGAAAAGCTTTTCACATCAGTTCAGCAATCTTGGTAGCTTTAAAAAATTTAGTAGTAGTGAATTAAACCGCCTCTGAATTTATGGCTACTGGTGACCCGTTCTGATTCGTGGCAAGGCCCTTTACTAATACAACTGACTCAATAGTGACAGTAAGAAGTGAACATAAAACGGGAATATTCTTCGGCATTTTACAGCTAAATAAGCAAAAGCGGAAGCGAAGTTTCCGACGACGATCTAAAACCTGATCGAATGGGTTCAAATTTAGCGCATGGACCCAACCTAGAATATACCTTATTCCTCGTATAGAAAGATTCATAAATACATATTCCATAACCACGATGTACTTCTAGGGACTATAAAACATGAAAGTGGAATAATCCTAGTGAAATATGTAAAAGAAAAGATCCTAGTGAAATACGCACTGTATAGCTAGCTGAAAGTGTGGAGGTAAAAGCGGCTTCTTATATGCACCACGCCGATAGGCTTGCCCCACACAAAAGAACCGATGCAAATGGTGATGTGATTCTTTGCGCGTTACATCGCAATTTATTGCTTTGCTGATGGTCGAACATCACAGCTGGTGGCCGATTTGTTGCAAGGCAATATTATTAATCACTGCTGCAATACGTGAGCGCCCAATATAATACAAATTTTCCCTCACGATGTGATGTACTCACAATTGACAGATATCGCAAATCATTCCCTCTAAACCAAAAACGCCGTTTATAAAGTAGCATTGAGGAAGTCGACGACAACACATTTCCGGGTCTTAAAATTGTTGCAAACGAAACTTCGAGAATTTATGTGGTAACTTGAGAGCATTTTCGATCGCTTGTAAAGGATATACTAGATGATTTCCTGAGGATACGATCATTGCTATTTGAGACATGCCAAAGTTTGCGTTTTCGTGAATCTCTTCAGCTGGATACGAGTGATATGATCGTTACCGTTCCGGCCAGCATATGAACGTAATTAATCCGCTGGCGTTTCAAGCATGTTGCTATTAGCGGCTCGATATGCAAATACAAAAATTCTACATATAAAACGGCGATGTTTTTTTTGCAGATAAGAGGCGTTTATATTTCCACTATCATACGGGCAACAAGAGCTCAACCGGAAATGTACAGTAGCCAACCAATGGTATAAAATTTGGCAGTTGGAGTACACCGAAGTTTCTGGCATTCTGAGGATACGTCCAATAACAAATCGAAGATACTAAAAGCATCCTACCAACATAATATATCTTTAATCTATGATAAATTTGTGAACATTTTCCCATATAAACTGAAATAAGACATCTGTGCAATCTCAAACTACGATACTCTTAAAAAAAAAGAATGAATAGTGGCGATTCCACGATAGTTCACAGGCATCTGCCGCATATTGCAAGCGTCTTCCTGTTCTCCCATTGTATAAGCGCAGGTGTGGATTATACCTACAGGATTACTAATATATGACCTTCAAGGGGACGATTATTAGCTACTTCAAGAATACGAGCGTCATACAGAGCGATAAGTGGATGCCAAAAGGGAGTCTGGATGAATCTTTGTTTTCAGCAAAGAATATGCTTATGCATTATAGAAAAGACCCATGGGAAATGGTGTAATTGCGATGAAGAGAAAGCGAATAAGTGCGCTGTGTTGATGTGTTATTTCGAATTGCGTGATTCGATCGCTTCGTGTGTGATGCACATTCCACACAGAAACTGGAATGTTCTATTGCACTCGGATGATCGTTTGCCGTATCATGAACCAATACGGACACACCATAAACATACATTATCTCATTAATTATCTCGTTACTACTTCCCAAATGCATATATGCAAAAATGCCGCTCGATCGAGCAACCATATAAAATATGCAAATTTGCTCATCAAGCAAGCATACAGTTAAATCAACGATCGCCGTGTGAGGTCTTTTTAAATGAAAAAAAAGCGACCGAAAAGGCAATAAAAAATAACTTGATCGGTTAAATGCTATTTTAGCATGTAAATAATTTGCCGGAATGCATATATGCAAGTGGAACTTATCAGGGATCCGGCTTATCAATGGAACTTATGGAACTTATCAGCTGCTAAAACTATTGAAATGGAACGGTTCAAATGGAACATATCAAAAATAATCCACGTAAGTGAATTTCTGCTAATTACACTAACGCTCTAAAACACTCGAAGATATCGGACGTGATAAAAAAAAAGGAAAAACTTTACGAAAACAAACATCACTAACCCGAGAGAGAGAACTCGAATGATATTTGCTTTCGATATTGTTCTTCATGATATCGCAAATTGTCGTTGAGAACAATATACGACGCCAGCGTTGCACCTTTGAAGAAATCATCCTTTTCGTCTTCCTTTTTATTACCAAACGTCTGCAAATAACAGAATAAACAAAGTGTTGATTTTTTCAGGTAAGACGATTCGAAATGCGAACAATTTATGGATATTTCGATGAGTTTTTCCAGCTCGAATGCATAATTTATCATCGTACTGCATATGCAGCAATCAAATTATTCGTCAAGGCCAAATTTAAATTACGCAATTTTGAGTCGACGCGCATGTTTCCGTCGAATCAAGTTCGCATATGTTTACAAATCTGGAATTGTTGCATTATTGGTGCAAAGAACACTTCTTTGATGACCAATAAAACGGTGAATCGGTTTAGAAAATTCAGCTAAAATATGACTAGCAATGTAGGAGGCAATTAGGCAAATAATGACACTAAGGCGTTGAGACAAGATAGAAAACGCATATTAGCATAATGCAGTAAACATGAAAACAAAAGGGAACAGCAAAAGCGCAACGATTCCGGACGGTCACGAGCATGGAAAGTGAAACAGATAAGGAAGTATCGTTGCCGCCTCCCCCTCTCCTCTTCTACCAGAGTATTTTGAAATGGAAAATGTGAGATGCATGCAACCCTCGAAGAATATGTGATCTTAAGCAGGGAGGATCCGTGAACTTGAAGATGTTGTGCCTAACATGCAACTAAGTGCATCCAACTATTCACGAACCTCATCAGAAGCGTTTAAAAATGATCTGATCTCTGATCCAAGGCTATCTTATAGCTATTTTCTGCATACCTTGATAACATATTTCTTGATTTAAAAAAAAATGACCCCTTCCTCATATTATAAGTCACATCGAAACCCATGCATAACGCAGTGAAAACTTGATCTCCCTGAGACCCCATTCTCCATGCAGTTTTCCTCCACATTTTTTCTCAAGTGAAATTAAGTGGTTCAATCTCAAACACGCTGAAGCAAACAAAAACAATGCTCACCTGCATATACTGAACTACGTGCCTTCGTTTTGGTGGTACGGGCGGCGGTGAGGACGATCCTGATGGCAGACCCATTTTCACGACACTCTGCTCCTCGTACGAACCACTACCTTGACGATCAAGCAGCTTCTCGCCCTAAAATGAAAGTGTTCCATCAATAGGTGCCAATCTATGAAAGTCGCAAATAGGAATTGTTTTGGACGTATATTTAAGTGTTCATATGTTCACTGTAAAAAGAAACCAGTAGCGTCACTTAAGGTAGAGAGGGCGAGAGGAGGTGGGGGAGGGGAAAAGAAAGGACGTCGGGAATGTGCTAATCAAAAATTCTGATGCAAAGGCCGCCTCCTCGTCAAATTTAGTCGATTGCAACGATCCTAAAAGTTGCAGTAATTTTTGCTTCTGCTTTTTCTATGTTTCCTTCTCCTTCTTGAATTATGTCGTTAGCGGTCGCAATAAATTTCCGCAATAAAAGAAAAGTAATTCAACAGTGATAAATCGACGAGTGTACTACGATAACTCGGCAACGAAACACGATAAATCTGTCACAAGTTGAGTGTGCGTGAGTGTCCACTAACGTGAGCTAATATTTACGTAACAAAGATACGCAAGCAATCTTACATTCAGTCAGCACAAAGCCATTCTAACACCTTTCAAACAAGCATCCTTCTCGAAGAAAACTATTCCACCGATATTTCGATATACCATACGGGAATGGAAATACTGACACTCAAAAGATAAATGATAATCGAGAGTTCAAATCTTGCCGGATACACTGTTTCTAGTTTGGCCATAGGAGTTTTACTCTGTTATCACAATATGGATTCGAACAGTCCATATGAAAAATTTTTATTTTTTCTCGTTTTTTTTTATAATTTCAGATTTTATTTCGTTTTTTAAAACTTATCAGTAGTTAACAATATTAAATAAAGATATTATTGGGGCTCAAGATGAAAAATTTTTTAAAATATTTTCTAAATTATGTGCTGAAATATTGCTATAGACACGGTGGTATTTATCGATTTCATCCTTACGATTTATCACTGCTTCACATCAGTAACTTCCTTCCATTCAAGCAGAGAAAATTTTAAATTACACGACCCATCAATGTCGATGGAATTAGCACAACAATCTCTATTCCCAAATCAACTTTGTACCTTGCACATCTAAGTATTTTGATCATACGGCGTCTAAGTACTTTGACCGTTGGCACTGCACGTCCATTTGTCAATGTTGTCAATCCGATGACTACCTAACTCAAAAATATATCTGCTTATTTAGTTAGAGCTAACATGTCCACGATCTATGAAGCGATTCACGAAAACTCACTTTAAACGTTTCGATTTGTTTCGCATTCAACTCGCTTGTGTCGATTTTATGTGCCGCATCGTCACTGATCACTTTACCATTTCGTTTTGCCGTTTTTGCAACACTCCTATAAATAACAAACATTTGTTACATTCTTAAATTTATATAATGAAACGACGATCAGAAATGAAATACAAACAAACAATTGAATGGAGAGAGATTCCAAGATGAACATTGTCAAACGGCGATGGTAGAAATTAGAAATCAGTACTGTTTAAAGATTTTTTTTTCGTTTTTCACTCTAAACATTACTCGGCTTAACGTTTTGTGCCCCTTTTTAGCTTTACTGAAATACTTAAAGAAGAATAAAATTAAACTGTGCAAATTCTTTAAAAAATGAGATGAGCGATATGATGCACAATTTCGAGAAAGTGTTAGACGCCATTAATATGCAATGAATTGAAGCAGCTCGCTTCTCATGGAAGCATTAAAAAACGCACTGTTTTACGGCATTTGAGTGTTGCACTGTCTTGATCTTTTGTGAAGTGCCATCTTCAGGTGGGGTAGCCTCTCTGGGAAGACGATCGCCGAAAGTTGCACCAACACCAGCACCTCGATTCTTTCCAAAACGTGGTTTCAACGGTGTCGTGAAGAAGTCCTCCGTTTCAATATCATCGTTAAACGAAATATCACCATCTTGGAAATTCTTCACCTGTTCATCACCACCACCACCACCGTGAGTTCGAATTGTGACCTGCAATGTGTAACAATACAAAACATCTCCGCCGAATGCTAGCAATAGTGTAATATTCTTTCCATTTTTTAGACAACGCGAGGAATATATCAAGTTCAGAACATTAAAAAATAGTTATATGAAAGCAGTCGGCACATCCTACGTGCCAGCAGAGCTGGTACGATATGCGTCATCATTCTCATCTCACCAAACCATTTCATAAGTTACCAACAAACAATGAAACCAATAATGTCTTCATATTTCAACGCAACTATGATCTAATCGCTCGTATAGATATCTCAAAAGCATCATACTTTTACGATTCCGATGTAAAATGACTGCAAACCTTCTGCAACTTGTGAATACCTGTAATTCTTTGGAAAGGTGTTGGATGAAAATAGAGTTTTTGTACGACATTTCGAGTGGTGTAAATCACTCATCATATTTTGCTTCTCCAAGCAGTTCCCGAATCGAAACTGCTACATAAATAGAGGAGATGGGAGGGAGTGGCACAGACACACGCAGACATACACGCACGCACAGATATGACGACATCACAATGAGCTTTATGCATGGAAATTTACAAAGCAGCTTTAAAGAATTTCAAAAACGCGAAAACCTTAGCCTCAGTTCTAGAAAGCAAAGTTCTCATCAATATTTGCTGTATGTGGCGGAAAATGTGGGCATTATGCCCCCTGTGTATGCAAAGGTTAACCTTAAAATGACTACGTGAGTGACGTTAATGTGTCTGGATTTTAAAGTGTTTCAAAGTGTCGAATCACATCTCGAAATACTCATTACAACATCTATGTAATTAAGCTGTTATATTAGGTAGTATCGCGTTGTCATATTAGGTAGTGTCGCCTGGGATATCATCTGAAAGCACTCTTCAACATTCATAGAAGAGGTCTGAAGGAAACTTGCAGGAATTGTTTGATTGCTCAAGAATTTCAACAGTACTGCTTAGGAAATCCTCCAAATAAATCGCGATGACCCAGAACTTGTAATTTCGCTCATCATTAATATTATTAAAAGAGTTGAAAGAAAGAAAGAAACCGAAAAATCAATAATGAGTCAAAAACTCCACATAAATTAGGAATGTTTGCAGCATGAACAACATATTTTCATGCTTTTTGCCTACGGTTTTATAATTTCGTTGCATGCTCTGCCACAAAACATTCTGCAGCGTCGATCTCTGTGCACTGCCAGTGTTTTCTTCAGTTATTATTCTTCTTACATTTAACTAACGTTGTAAAGAAAATGTGGTATCCATGTGAACTGTAGTCGGTAGCGAGACATCAGTCGACGATTTCCAATGGAAGAGGCAGAGGAATGGGGGGGGGTGGGGGGGGGGGGGGGGGGGGGGGGGGGGAGGAGAGATGTCTTGCAGGGTGTGGGGGAGTGCCCCTGAATCCTGCCGAACGGTACGATGAAAAATATGAAGGAGAAGAAGGAAAAAGGTGAAGTCATCTCCATTAAAACGTTCGTGTCACATTGGCAAGAAGAATGGAAAACTTTTCACGAATTATCTATGGAAAGCATACTTAGTAGAAAGAGTACAATAAAGATGGCTAAAATGCGTGATTACTTACATGCTTACTGCTCTGTTGCAAATTGAATGTACGCGTTTTCTTAGTTCGAATTTCACTTCCATCCGCTAATCGTTGTACTTCTTCCTCGCAAGTTTTTGTGTCTTTCTTTTCTTCACGCTCCTCGCTGAAAATTGCCTATGTAAAGTGCAAAGTGCAAACAAATTAGATACTTTACTGTATATGAACTGATATGTCCAAATTCAGATGACGAAATTCAACACACATACAGTATTTAAACATCTCTAAAACGCCATTATATCATCAGTCGCTGCATCGTCACAATCTGAAGGATTCTGCGCCTAAAACTTTCACCTTCACAATTCGTTTCAGATCCTCCCTGTTTAATCAACATCCCGAGGACGAAAATTTATCACTTAATATTTCCTGTGACGTTATTAATTGACTAAGATTCTTAAAGGAGTTTGCGTTACCCTTTTATCTAATTTATTATTGGCACATCAATGCCGCAATTTTTAGCAGTGCTTCAAACCCAATGAAGGAAGATTCATTAATAGTAGGTATTCTTTATTAGTATGCATTTAGAGCCACTCATCAAAAGAAACATCACACTCGCTTGAAAGTAAATAGAAAGGGAAGATTGATCGATTGCAGCCAATTTATGGAAAGTGAAGCTGCACGATTCGGTGACAATATAGCCATTTTAAGGAAAAACTATTCCATTATTTCAAGACTTGTAAGTTTGCATCTCGTTCTATACGAATTTGTTACATACGACAACCTATCTAGTTCTATACGACCTTCTTACCAGTAAACAACTGTGTTACTTATCGTTATCGTTGGCGCGCCGAATGGCAACAGGAGGTGCGCACTCAAAACCAAAATCTCCTTCACTTTTATGCCCAGCTGCAGTGAATAATTTCCAAAGTTTCCTGGGCTTATTGCTCTGCCTTTTTTCACTCAATAAATGCCAAAAAAAAATTCTTATTTCAGATTCCATATTTTCTTCTATAATATTCCGCCGTGCAGTGTTGCAATGTCACCAGCTCATATTTTTGTTAATGGTATGTTTGGGTTCCTTCTGTGTCCCACTATCACGCACGAAAGCTGGGCACCCCTATTCCTCATCTGTTAAAATTTCTTTGCTAGAGGTGTTCAAAACATGGGCCAAAAAGTGGAATTAGATTTCCACAGAAATTAGGGTCGGATCAGCCATCGTTACGGTTAACGTCGGAGACCTCTGAACCCTAGGATGTTGTCGTTGACGGGGACAGAATAGGAATTCGGTGGGAAAGCTTGACATAGGTACATGGCATCGCTGGAGGCTAGCAATTGGCAAGATGTCAAGATGTTGTTGCCGAGGCTCACAATCCTCCGCCATAATTTTTAAGGATCCAATTTCCAGCCTATAATAAAACGACCAATTCAGTCAAGGAAAAGTCGTCACGGAAGTACTATGAGGCAAGGATACCGATGCTCATCAACAGTAACAGCTGAATCATCATCGTCGCTGTCATCATTTTCAACAGTCGGGAAAATCGGCTCGAACTTTGCAACTTGTCGTAAATTCAGTTGCGCCAATAGGTCGTCGATACTTTGATCTGTTCCTGAAGCGCTCGTGCTCTCTGAAATAAACTTATTTATGTAACAGCAAAACAAAGGCAAAGTCTCTTACAGGAATAAAATTTCTTAAAATTTTGGTTTTTATACACCTTTGCTAAGTGCAACAGTCGACGTCAAGTCTACGCATACGAATGTATGTGCCTCCCGGTTAGAATGATAGTTTCAACTCGAGAACCATTGAGGCCAGAGTTAAGAAATTTCATAATATAATGGGATTGTTGCTGCGGCCTTCCAAGAAGAAAAAGAGGAGTGACAAATAATTAATGATGCCGGAAAATTTGCATGCAATTTGCATATTGGTTCGCTTACATTTTACATCAGATGGTTTGCAAGAAAAAAAACAAAATCTTTTGCAGGGATTTTATAACCACGCACAGATCGGCTAAGATTTAAAGCAGTATCTCATATATTTCCTTGTTTGCTTGTTACTCAAAGAAAATTGGCTGATTTGATGAAAGAAGCGCGAAAAGCGTATACTATGCCAGTCACCTTAACACGGTTCTTCACTTACCTTTGAGGACAAGTAACATCTCCACAATTTTACCAATGCATTACAATGAGTGAAAAAACGAAAGTAAATAAAAAGTTCTGAGATAAACAATGAAAGATATGGTTTATTTTGGAGGAGCAGGGTCTAATGATGCAAGATCTTTTCAAAGAAGAAACGGAGAGCAACTCGATCCCAAATAATTTACATGCCATTCAGCGCTTAAAGTTTATCTCATAAAGGCCCAAAGACAATGAGGTATGCATGACATGGAAATTCTCTTCAAGAAATCTTTTTTCTTCAACACAGCTGATGAGAAGTGAAATGCCAATTGACATTAAATGTTTGCATTTTTCCACTTTCAGATATCTATTACCTTTCGTGATCTTGATCGATCAAGGTGGAAGATGTTACATATTGACTGACCTATGACGCGCTATCAGACAGACCGACAGACACATACATACGCATAGATAAGTTGTCGGCACAACGCGCTTATGTAAGGCAAATTTTAAAATTATGTGCCGTCTACAAAACAAACACATCTGCCGTATGATGTTGAGAATTAGAAAGGAAAAAAAAGCAGAATATTGAAATTTGTGAAGATGTGAGAGAGAAACTAGAGAAGAATGCAGCGAAAAAAAGTCATACAAAAGGCTTTTTTTTTTCGAGTTGCACAATAAAAATGCGAAAGAAAAAATCTAAATTCTGGACAAATGTTTGAAAAAATCGTTCCTTTAAGCACAACAACCACAGGATGTAAATGAAGAGTAACGTTTTGAAAGCGCTTGTTGACCTAATTGTATCTAATTTTACACACCATATTATAACTCCTGCTACAATACTGAACTGCGATATGAGATAATAGTAAACCTTACTTTATCCCTTTTCACCTTATGCGAAAAACGCTTGAAAACAGTAAAAACAACAACAAAAAAAACATGGCGCAAATTTTGGTACCAATAAACTACCATAAAGAAGTACCAATGAACTGTTAGCAACTCAAATGTGTTCATGAAATGCGATCCCCCTATGAGATTATTTGACGCTTTCATATGAGACAATACTTCCGACACTATGAGATGATACTGTCAGTGATGAGAGGCAATCGCATGATGGCGAAAAAAAGGAATTCTCAAAACAGGCTCTCGAAGAGTACAGCTGATGTGCCTATTCCCATAGGGAAACATGAGTCATACAATAAAAAAAAGGAAATAACTGCGGCAAGAGAAAACGTCCACAGACTATTAACATACTAGCTGATTGCACAATTAAATTTCTTCTTAGAGTTAGTGGTGTTTTTAATGATTGGAGAAGAAGGGAAATTCATGTCCAAACTAAAGGACGCGCATTTTAAAGTGTCATGACAAGCAAAATGAGTGAACTATGCAAAAATTTTCTCGTTTTTTATTTCTCCCTGGAATGTAAGTGTGATTTCTAAGTAAATCCTGAAAATGAATACCAGTTTAGTCATTTAACAAAAATTCGTCATACTCACTTGAGAAACACTCATCATACTTCTATTACGACTTATGCAAGCAAGGGAAACGAATAAACGAATGTGCAAACATCTAAAGAACTCACCTGTACGGCTAAACGAGCGATTGATGCTTGGAGATCCTTCACTGCTGAAATCGGTAAAGAAACCGGAATCGGTTGATGGTGGACTTACGCGACGTTGACGACGCGAACTCGCTGAAGTACGCGTGGTTGTAGGTGGTGCCTTATCATTATGTTCCAAGATTTTCTGAAACAACGAACAATCAAGAACTTGCAAAGTTGTAAAATCCGACACAGGTAGATAAAAACACTTTACACATCTCACTTTAAATTGCATAACTTCCGTTAACGGAAATGAACAAAATACTGTATTTAATTCGTTGGCATACTCAAAGCGAATACAAATATCTTAACCTGTACGCTAATAAGCTCAACACTAAGACCATGTAAGCGAATTGTCAATTGCCTTCCTCAGTCATTATATAGGTTCCCAACTGAAGCAAGACAATCCGATCAGCGAAATATCACTACGGTATATCAGAGTATCAAACTAAAAACATCAACAGCGAGTCATATCATTTAAAAATAGGTGAAATTCTACAGTAGACGCTTATTTAGAGCGATGAGTCTATGAAATGGCTATAGTTTCATTTACTTTAGGAAAACAGTTAACCATAAGAGCGTAAGCAAGTTAACAACTGACACCGTTACTCCTGTTTAACAAAATGAACAATCTAAGGCACATTTTGATGCCATTCTAGCAAACGGAACTCATTCACCTACACCACCACACTTTCAACGATTTCAACGATCGCCATAATCTCCATTCCGATACTAAAATCAGCAGACTTCAAATACTGTAACATCATTACTCACCGAAATGCATCTTAATATCACGTCTTGATAAAAGACTAATTATGCACTGAAAGGCGCTATCAAACTTCGTTATCGCACTGCTTAGATTTTTGCAAACTATCTGGTCATGAGGGTTTGTACGACAATGTGCACGACTGAAATGTGACAATTATCCATGGAATGTAAGATAGCACTGCGTCACCAGTAACGAAAACTTTAGATTGATGCCAACAGCGTAGCAGTTCATCTCTTATGAGTGTCTAATAAGTACCAATCATCACGTTGAACATAACTTGATGGCCGAAAAGCCTCGACCAATCCTACCTTTATAGAAGAAACCTACATTCAAACTCTTATGGGAAAAACACTTTCGGCCGAATTATTCCATCCTGGCCTCATTTCTTGCACTTCAGGTATTAAGTATTAGTATGTAACCACTCAAAACTGAGAGAAAAAATACGATTGTTTTTTCGTAAAAACCTTTATCCTTAATAAAATTCACTTTGTCATAATGGCGAGCATATCTCACAGTGTTTCATCGACATCTCTTGTGCATGGCAAAGCACTAATAAGCGCACCTTTTGCAGATCGTTTGCCAGCCGGACCCCCTCGCTCTTGATCGACTTTGCGCCTTCAATATCCTCGTCGTTCATCTTGTTCTCAGCCCAGTCGAGAAGTGCCACAAGTGCATCCTGAATGCAGTTTCCAGTTTAGAAGCGATCAGCATTTATTGGCATGCTTAGCGATCGCTCTGCTCAACTTGTAATTGCAATATTTTATCCCAAGCATATGCTGCCTTCCAACATTCAGTTGTCCTACTCTGCTATCTAACCTAAACTGATGCTATATTTAGTGCAACCAACAGTATTCTTTTAATGCATGGATGTATCTAGGTGAGTTCATATTTGAAGGCATCATGCGCCATATAATGCTGCAAAATTAGAATCACGGAGAAAACAGGATCAACGTTGCTTTTTGCGACGAACGATGCGGTCAACACATAGACAGATTTTCCGCTATTGGCCGCAATTTGCATATTCTGCTGATGTGCAAAAAAAAAAAACGTGCACGCATAGAGCGCAAAAGAATTGTCGCATAATTCGTTGTGTCACATCGATAAACAGCTGATATGTCTAATCACCGCCCTCTAAGTTTAGAAAATGTTTTGCTCCTTTAGATTCTTTCTCCATTAGCGTATATCTAGGTGCAAGAAAACTACACTATGTTGCCTGAAAGGCAATGTGAACAACAAAAAGAAACTAAAACTTGTGAAAATGAATGTTGAACAGCACGGACAACATCAGGGGACAATTCTGTAGAGGATGAAGCACCAACTTTATCCAAGATTTTTTTGAAAACTGCCTGAGCGTCCGAATAGGATAAAGGATAACGGTTTCCTATGTTTCCCTTATAGCACGCTCCTCTTTCAGCAAGCCAGGAAGTCTAGCAATGATCTAGAATCGGGGTTAAATGGTGCATATAATGACATCAAAATTAGAGAGTGGTAATTTACTGACCAGAATGGGCGGTGATTTGTGTTTGAGATGAGAGATAAACTCAATCACGGCATCGAATATTGCTTCCACACTGCCAAGAAGCATTTCGATTTTGTCTGTGCGCATCACTTCGTAAAAAAATTGTAGCGCTACTTCGATATCTTTCTGCGCTTTGCTGTTCGATGTTGATGTTCCTGGCATTGCGTTTTCCTGAAAAATTATCACCTTCATATATTGTCAAATTTTTATATGCTCGCTTACGCCTCCCTCGTCATGACTAATTCACTGCTCAACTATTTCTTAAAACAACAGAAAACACAATATGCAAATCAAAGCATACAATTTCCCTACCCGCAGGCTAATTTTTTCCTAAGAAGGGTCAATGGTTCCGCAACTATACAAGTAGCCAAAATTTGCGGTAAACCAAAATCTCAAACAGTCATAATTTCGGAATTGAACTTTGCATAACAACAGTATAGAAATATTTAGCAGAAATAATATAAAATGACCCACAACATGGTCATATTAATTTTGAGAACAATGGGAAATCCAGGTTTGAATCTTAAAGCGTGAGCACAAAGCTTGTCCTCTTTGATCATCAATACTATACTCAATGCTTCAGAACATGTAGCCACAGTATTAGAAATGAACATTTCCCTCATCCAACAGTTCTCCAAAAATCGCAAAATTTGCTAGCAAAATATATAAAAATTCAGCTCAATAAAATATATTCGCAGAGTTTTCTTTGTTGTTGTTGTTGTTTTTTTTTTTTTGGACGGGACGACTTGTGTTCATCATAAATAACAGAATATTAAAAAAAACAAAGAATCGGGCAGATCAATTAGAAATTCAATCGCTGAGCAATCAGAATAAAAGAATAGTCGTGAATGCAGGCATGGAATGCATTCATATTCGTCAACAATTGCTGAACGACCAAAACTTGGCGAAGGCCCCTGCCTCAGAAGAAATTCACTGCATGTTCACATCGTATTTCCAACACTGAATATGCTACATAGTGTAATTCTTAACGATTAAAACACGAAGAAATATAATACCGTGCAGTGATGTGGATAAAATAAAACACATGGACGATCAAATATGCAAGATCACACATGAACCTTAATGTCAACATCCTAATGTTGCTCGATTATGTGGCTTATAATTTTGATTTTCTGAATAGTGCACATTAGTAAACAAAAAGCAGAACGAGCAAACGGCAACCGGTTGTCAGCAAAACCAAGCAATTATCAGTAAATTGCAGGTAATCATTTGTTAACAACTTGGAAAACATTCACCTATCTCTTTTCCCAGCAATCCCCTCTTTCCCTCACTTAGCAGCACCTTAGTTGACTAATGAGAAAACGTAAATATTACTGTTCCATGCAACTAAATCGAACGATTGACGAATATATAGTATATATTTCATATAATTACTCGGAGAGACAAATACAACAATGAATGTAGACACTACAGTAGAGCTTCTAAAAAAAAGATTACGATGACGTCATCTCTATTCACTACAAAAAAAATTACTTCGAAAATTATAAAATCGAACATAGTGACCATCTCAGTGTTTTTTTCCCGTCGACTGAGTGATTCCTCGGCAAAAATCGAAAGACCCCATCGTAAATGTGAAAAATTATTGAAGCAGCGATTCTTCATCACTTCAAACAATCAATTTCTCCGTATAATGAAACATTAGCGCATGTCAAAGTATACGCTGTCTTTTGATAGTAAAGAGTTTACTAAATAGTATTTTAGCGATCAATTATATTCACTTTTAATAAAATGATCACATGTAAAGTTCTACTTTTAAATTTGACATAACAAATCCACAGATATTAATATTATTAGAAGGTTACTCGCAAGTGAAGGTGTTTGGTGTGCTGATTAAAAGTTACTAAGCAATAACATTCGAACTCTAACATGTCAGTAGATTCGATGGCTTATTTCTGAAGTAGAGGCAGTGATGTGAGCCCAAGAGTAAACAAAATTCCACAAACCAGTACCCGACCTACAAAAAACTTATGAGAGATAAATGCCCACTTCTAAAGTTTAAGCAGTAAGTCAACAATAAGAGGTACCGTAACAAACTCGGCTTGAAGGTTGAAGACGTTTCTGCGTCTGATGAACTACCCAAAGAATTTGTCTCAAAAAGACAACAAGACATGAGGACTCATTTTTTAAGTTTAGGCGATCAACCGAGATATCAGTGTACAACTAAAAAATTACTCGTACGCGTTGAGGGTATTGACTGAAGTTCCAATCAATTCACCTAACCTCCCTCCCCCCTCTCTTGCCTTCTTCTATCTCGCGCGAATTAAACGCTGTTTCCAAGCTTATGGCGCAAGCAAATATTAACGGTGATATTATATAGTGTGAGCCGTACACCTATGCGCATTTGAGACACTAAGTAAATCGACCCAAAGAGCTATCACCTAGCCCCAGCAAGCGTTAACATATCAATCTTCCGGGTTACACATTGTTCTTAGAAAAATTTCGCAATACACACGGCAATTTTTCGGGTCCAGATGACTCAGCACCCATACATACACGCACCCACACATGCACACAGATACACGTGCACACAGACATGCACTTGCACGTGGATACGCACAGATGCATGCACATAAAGACATTGAAGTGCATAGGTACATACACACAGGCACGTGCAAGCAGGCAATTTAAAAGCTTCCAAACCTCGTCTAGGTTAATAAATCCACTAGAAATGAATGCAATTATTTACAAGCACTTCAAAAACGATCAACGGAAGGGAAGTGTGTTATAATATTAGCTGGTAACACGGAAAACAAAAGGAAACAACTGCGTCGCACAGCCCTAAGTTTGACGTTTTCTTCCGCTTTTAATTTGCTTTCCGTCGCAGAACAAAACTGGCTATATCACCGAAACGATGAAACAATGCCGCTGCCGGAAATTATTCCTCGTTTAGGCGATCGAATGGTTGTTTACGTTGATTGAAAAAATGATCTTGCAACTGGAAAAATTATGACGTCAACGCTTGGCTGAAATAGTTTAAGGTATTTTTATGTTGTTGAAGCTTCCAAGTGAGAACTGATGATAGGTTAGTACGCCTCGTACCCGATTCGTACTGGTGTCTCGCAATGAAGCGTTCTGGGTTCCGCTTTGTCCCTTGGATATACTAGCGCTGTTTCCGGTATTTTTCGGAGCGGTACCAGACTCTTTACTGGTTACCTGAAAATTTATTTACCCATTGCAAGGTCCTTCTTGCAACTCTCACATTTTGGAAAAAAAGAACTTAACACATTCGTCAACTAGTCGGAATTGTTGCGGTTGAATGTTTCACAAAAAAAAAAAAAAACGCCAGATGTTTCGCATCATCATCCCTCATAAACGTTTTCTTCGACTAGAAGATTGAGGCTTTTTGTTGCTTTTTTTTAATACGTGATGATATCCGTGTCCGTACTAATCGAAACTGATCTTCAGTGGAATGATTTGCTGCTGAGAACATGTTGCGAATCGCAAACTGCATTCGTCGTGCTTTACACCGTAGATGTACGCAATATCATCGAAACGTCCTTATTACCTACTACTGAACTCATAATACCGTACTCGTGATAACCTACTCCCATATGGTCATCTCATTTGTCTTCTAATATTATAGAGACAACAAAAATGTTCCAAGCGTCTCATTTGCGTCACTCTCGCGAAAATTCATCGCGATGCATAGAGGCTAGATCATGCAATAAAAGGCTGAATTTTTTCTTCTAACTCGGAATAGCTGGAATAACGCAGGCTTAAGATTCTTTGTTATAAAATTGTGCACGTCCAAAAATCCAATATGAGAAATATTCCAGTTCGCTCATATCAGTGATTGACGCTTTCTTCTGTTTCAGGTCACCAAAAAAAAAAAGTTTCAGAACGAGCAATATGCTATAAAGGCCTCAGCTGCGCGTTGTATATAGGTGAAATTTGAAAAAAAAAGAGAGAATTCCACTTCTTCCCCTATCTTACTCGTTGTAGAATAAATTCCGAGTTGATAGAACTTTTATATTCGCATAAACAATAAAGCTGATGTTTGATCAGGACGAAGCATATTTTCTTTTGCAAAATTTCCAAACTGCCAGTATAAGGGAACGGAGATATTACAGAAGCGAAAAGTTTAGGGAAGTACCGCGAACTCGAATCTAGTTCTTTAACTGCTTAGGCGAGAGCAATCATCCGTTACGTCAACGTAACGCTTAATAAGCATTTTCGAGGCAGCTAAAAATCACTCTTCTAACAACCGCTACCTCGCACTTTTGATTTTCATCTCTCTCTCTCTTTCTCGTCTCATACTAATAATGCTTTAGCAATGACCTTAGCCACATCTGAATTACGACTATGATTCAAAGATATAAGAAAAATTATTATATCTGTATCATCGCCACCAACACAATTGTCACATCAAAATCATTCTGTGATATAGATTAGATTCATCGAACTTCATCATTCACTAATTTCTAACTGAAACTTTTAGTGAGAAAAACATATAAAGATCCATATTTCTGTTACCGAAAGAGTTTTTCGATAAAAATTTCGCAGAAGGAATGAAGAAAAATCGAAGTTTTTGACTTTTTTTTAAAACATGAACTTCAAGTTGAAACGTTCAGGCGAGTATTCAGATGCAAGAAATAAAAATAAAATAAAAAGTAAAAAATAAAAATCGAAATCTCTCGTTTTGTCCCGAGACTAAAATTTTCGGCTCTCACTATGTAACCGACGATATCCAATAGCATCCGTTTTGCAAAAAAATCAGCAAGCAAATTTTCGTCTAATTTTCCACTTTTGCGTCCATCTGGCTATGAGGTCTCATAAAACGCTATAAGTATGCATTCATACTCAATATAAATTAGTGAACAGAGAATGCAGCATCCAATGGAAAACTCATGATTGGTACGTGGATGATGCAAGCACGGTTTGTGGGGACATCTGGAGACGTTTCATTGTCAAAGCTCGCGCTTCATTAGTCCTCGTTTCCTACCTCCTCCCCTCTTCCCCTTGCCCCTAATTAGAGAAATCCCATTAAAAAACATCGTTTCCGCAGACAATGTAAAAAGTGAAACATAAGCGTCAGTCGGCTCATGACCCTCATGACGACACAGCCGGTTTTCGAAGTGATCGAGACAGCACGAAGAATCCAAAGATCAAAGGCTTCATCTCTATTGTAGCTGTTCCCTTCAACTGCAAAATCAAGGGTGTGGATCCTTGTGGATGCCTTTAGTTACGAGTTGCAATTTTAGCCGTTCCATTACGATAAGAAAACGGTTGCAAGCGATGGAAATAGCTGCCGAATGCCAGATACGTTGCTTATATACAAAAAAAAAAAAGAGCAAGACGAAAGCCGAAGAATAAAATTGTCTATTATTTTGGTAGCTAAAAGACGAAAAAAGAGCAAACAAACCGCACCAACTATAGAAAAAAAGGCGCTCAATGAATAGTGATGCATAGAGAAACATATATATGAAACGCCGATAGAATATCGCTAGCTGATGAAACTCGTTGATAATGCTAATAACACCGTTGAGTGTTCATGTAACATCAACGTTCATCGTACGTGCGAATTTTTTCTTCCGCTCTTCGCGAAAATATAGCCACGCTTGTGAGCCATATATGCATGTTTAGACCTCTCATCGATGTATTAGAAAACTCGGACAGCTCTATCTCTCTCTCTCTCTCTCTCTGCATATACGCATTGAATCGTATGCTTTAAATTGCTTAGGAAGATCGAAACATTTACTAGTAGTTTATTGTTGTGACGATTAAGTTAGTCCAATAGCATATATTGCACATTTAGAATGAGGAATATATGAGTTCAATTTTTCAAGCATTCTCAATGGGCAAGAAGTTCATCAAATAGACAGCTTATCTAATCAATTATGAATCTAGTTAAAGTTGTTGAAAACAAACTTTTCGACACATTCTGTGCGCGCATTTACACTTCAGAATCAAACATATTATTTGTCCTTAGTAGAAATTTTCAAATGACCATTGAATATGAGCAATTCGCTTATAATATGACGTTTTCAATGGGATTCACCTTCATAGTTTAGGTAAAATTTTCCACTGAATTTCGGGCTATCCGCCATTTACAACCAGCTGGCTGCAACAATTCGAGATTTGCACGAATGAAACGGTTTGATAGGTCAAGCTTTATAAGAAGTCATTGCATTGATTGCCTACCAGAATCTACTCTCAAGGAAAGACGACTGAACTCAGTGGCGTCATCTTAGGCATCCATATCATTTTTTCCATTACCAACATTCATGCTAAAAAAAACATAAACGCAGATTTGCATTTAAGGCATTAAAAAGATTTGCAATCGCAGTACTATAGTGTGAATTTGTTCAGCAGTTGGCGAAAAGGAGCTGAAACGTTAGTTCAATGGCTCATTCACGCATGAAGAGGAGCGATACGAGAAAATTTTACGATATGCGATTATGAACTTGAAATCTTTGAAAATTCATGCAGTGCGTCAACAAGGTACAGTATTAAAGTATATGAACAAGTAGAGTATATGAACTAGTATAGCTAGAACAGTATGGAAGAAATATGAATGAGTAATACGACAAAAGGAATAACGAAGTATAATGTGAGGAAAAGGTAAAGAGTGGAAAGAAAATTGCAAGAAAAACATTTGCGGTCACCTCATCGAACAAGCACAAGCAGCCAGCTAATGCGATGCTCAGTGCACGCCTTATAAATGCGTTTGTTTCGGTTGCACAAATTTATGCATTGCATCCGCCGTTAGCACTTGCACCCTCCCTCATGGAAATGGCGTATTTTTTCTCACACACAATAAAGTGACCGCTGGTACTACCGAACGGCAAAAATTTGTTTCCGGCCTCTGCACATGCCAACGATGAGTATAAACAGATATTTCAACATTTTTCTCCCTTAAAACATCACCTTTAATGATAATCACCTTCACCTCTTAATTCCTACTAAAACAAAGAGTTAAAACCGTGCCATAAGAGCTAACATATCAAACGACATTGCAATGCTGCTCAGCAAATCATCATTTTCGCAAAATGCTTATAAATAAAAAAGCTAAGCACTAATGCAATCGCTCATAGAAACTTTCCTCAAAAGATTTGTTGATCTGCGATTCATTTACCGTAAAATAGAATTCCAACTAACTACAGAGTGCATGTAAACTTTCTGGCGCCTTCAGGTGTTCTAACTCCTTTCTCCAAGTTGAAGAATCAACTTGGATGTCGTTATGGATCATCATGTGAGAGACACATTACACTCACTAAACTTCACAGCTTCATTGGCCTCCCAGTTTCAGCTAACATATACAAGAGAAGACACACACAAGCATATATAAATATAATAAATATGATAAAATACAAATATAAATATAAATAAATAAATAAGTTATATATATATATATATATATATATATATATAGATATAGATATAGATATAGATATGACGTCATACAATAAGTCGCATAAAAGGAAATAAATGGATGTTCGCATTAATCAGCTAACCTCCATAAAGAAGCCGCTACGTAAGATAATCGGTGTATTTAATTTCTTCCATAAATTACAAAAGCAAGTGATAGAGTTATAGATGCAAATATTTTGGCTGCGAGGACACACATACACACGATGGTTCCAATTGTAAACTAGTTTTCCGTAAAACATATTGACAAACTAGCTTGCAAGGTTCACATTTCGACAACGACCACATAATCGTTGATGCCAGCCGTGCGACAAACGTGTCAGTTTCAACTCAAATGACCCGAGTTCGATCCTTACAGATAAGTTTCTCTCATTGCGCCAAATCAATGATGAAGTACTGTTGAAGTGCAATGGCAAACAATGAACGAACTCAAAATTAGGTAACAACTGTGTTGACAATTGTACTTCCATGGCGGAAATCACGTAAAGAATTTAGGAAGACATAAAACCCGATGCTTTTGCTGTTGGTAATATCTACATAGAGAAAATGGTCTTCAGTAGAAGAGAAAAGTTGACAAAGAAAAAAGGCGGAAATCCCAACTATTGAAGAAGTCGCTTTTTTAACTCCATGGCTAGGCTGGTGGAAGTTCAAATTTTTTGCGGAATTTCACGACACTAAATTCAAATTGCAAATATAATCGGTTGCCCCGTGCATTGTAGGCTGTTATGAATCTATTTGCAAGTTGCTGATGAATCATCCGTTATATATTTTATTTACACAGTCAACGTTTTTTCCTGTAACTTTGAGAGGATTTGTCTCAACGATTCGTCAGCGCAAAACGAATTGCCCTGTGAAATTATCGGGCGAAGAATAAATTTTCCAACAAAAATAAGAGTTGAAAAATTGTCACTTTTTTTGCGATGAAATATATGAAATGTTCAAAATACTGTCCAAATCGCTAAGTGTAAAGCGTGAAACCTAGAACACAACCTTTTCATATCAATTGCTCATTTCTCTTATAACTCGCATGTAATTGAGTAATGCATTTAAAAAAATAAATGAATGAAAATAAAAAACAGCAATGGGGAGTTCAAATCAATTTTGCGGAATGCAAAAATAAAGAACAGTAGAGCTTCGCAAGTATTTCAACAGTGAATGAGCTACTAGCAACGGATTGATGGTGCGTCGGCTAAAGATGTGACCGTTTCATCACACTTTCGAAATACGAATGTTAACCTTCAATCAACGGACCTAGTGAAATTAATTTTTGAAACAATTTTATGCTCAGCGTATAAGGCAACATGCCGTATAACTAGCGCTTTGAAAACGAAAAAAACAAGCTTAATTATTCCTAAATTGTAAGTTGTAAGCTGGTTGCCCTAATATAAAGCGTCATGTCATTCTGAAGAGCGTCGTCATAAAGCGGCACCATAGGCAAACATCAGAGAAAGTAAATATGCGTATATTCAACTGAACAGTTGAAATCCATCTTCAAAGACAGATGAAATCGGAAACTTTTTTTCTTGAATAACATCGTGATTCACAGAACACGTATGACATATTGTCTTATAATTCCTCCATCTTAAATCCTCAAGATCTCTACATATGTCTTCAAAAAGAGGTATTACATTTAGCGGGTACTCATACTACGTCGTTGTCAATACCCCGTCCTCCTCTCTCCCCTCTCCCCCCTCCCCGTAGTACCCTTCTCCTATGTTAATAAGTGCAGAAAATGAGAGCTCCACAATATCCATAAAGGCGATGTCTAAAAATAAGCCACAAAAGAGTAATAGGGCTAACACAAAAAACAAAGAATATGACGTACAAAAAAGCAAAGGACAATACAAAAGACACGTGCAATATTAGCAACAAAAACGAATGAGGTGAATTTTCTATTCATGAGGAGTGCAATTTTCCGATCGACGCCTCATAATATGCGTTCATGAGCACCAATATAAAAGGAAAAAGTTATATTGCACAAATGCAATTCGATTTTCACCGAATATAGAGCCTCAAAAATAATTGCAATCAACATTCTCTACAAAAGTATAAACAGTTTGCGCTGAATAAGATTCAAATTTTTATTGCTAGTTTGTTTTTTAATGACTCTACATCGATACAAACGCAAAAACATCTTGCAAAAAAAAAAAGAAAAGAAAAGAAAAGAAAAGAAAAGAAAATGAGAATGCTATTCAGTCAGGTGCAATGTAGTGAACGTCAGTTCTTAATAATTCAAAAGAACGAATGATAAATTGGTAGAACAGGCAAAACTTCATGAATAACGAACGCTATGATTTATCACAAGATTTGCCAAGACTATAAATTCATCTAAAATGTTTGATAGATTAGCATTGCTTCATTTCTCGGTTCTTACAGCAATACTGGAGAAGAATCTAATCTAACGCATAAAAATTGTATGTTCCCTTGGAATGGAACTAGAGCTGGGATAAAGGAAAAAAAAGCAAATGGAAAATTTACAAGAATAAGTCAACATTAATCGAACGAGAAGTAAACATAATGAAATCGCTTGTCAAGAAGACTCTACAAAATTGCCAACCGAATATATACACATCATGATAATAGTGAAAAAGAACGGGCTAATCTGAGGAAGTTTGTATTTCCCACTAACTACGATATTTCGGAAAGGAAAAAAAGAAAAACATTTAGAAAAAATTCTTTCACAATTGAGTTCATCAGATCGCCAGGTTTTATGAATTATGAGTAAATAATGATAACAGGCACACAACATTCCGACCGCATGTATAAATTCTTTTCAAAAAGTCAAACTTCCCAGCCGATCGATCACAAAAATATGAAGGTGATCGGATGAAAATGCGAGCTGGTAGGCTGCAAATTGCACATAAAACTTTGCACGTATTCGGAAGTCGATATCTTTTTCTGAAGTTGATGGATCGACTCGAAAATTGTAACGTTGGATTATCCTATAGTGGGGATCAGACCACTATAGGATGAAAGTTTGTGCTTTAAGCTTCACCGCTTCAAAAGTAAAACTATGGGTATAGAAATGAGCAGACACATATGTAGGTGCATAGACGCGATTGGGGCCATAACACACCTGGCAAATGCAAATTTGCAGATTTCCATAAAGTAACACTTAAAGTAACCAGCTACCTTTACAAAAGCTGGTGCGGCAGGTGTCGGAGTCGATGTTGCTGGCATAGGGGGTCCTCGCGATGCGGAAGAGGCTGCCCCAGGCTTCAATGTGCCCAATGTTTGATTAGGCTGCAATTTTTTATCCCATAAGTTACGTTACTATGCAGAATACATATATCACTAACATTCGATGGGATTCGCGTTGATTTATAGACTCTCAAATGGCAACGTTAGTTCTTTCAATGCTTATTCAAATTTTTGACAGCACCATCTTATACAAGAGCTGAAACTAAATTCGATGAGCAAATATTATAATAATCAGAGATTTGCTTTTGATAAAGCAAACCTATAATTTCAAATAAATCCATACAGCAAATCTATGAAATTTCTTTCATGGCCAAGTTATTATATTGTGCTGGAAATGAATATGTAAAAATACAGTTCAGAGAGAGCCACAGAAAGGTGATCCGATATGCAATATATTTCGCGTTTTATCACTTCAAAAAGCTTTAACGCAATAACACACACATACACACTCCCACGCATGCAGACAGACACGGAAATATGCACAAATTTGCTGCCCTCTTCTCCCACCCTCCCCCCTCCCTCTCATTCCAGGTGACCATTTTTCCATACGTAGATTTTTCTGCATGCGGTCAAATTGCATCCAGTAATTACAACTCCGTATGGGAGTGATTGAAAAGTTAGTCTACCTAATACTTCAAGTCATATAAGTACTTAGTTCAGGGCGTCGTTATACCATGCAGCATCGACTAGCGAAATTTCGTTCCGCCATTCAATGACTTTTCGACAGATTAAGGATTATCTAAGTTTCCCCTTGCCTCGATATATATATATATTATATATATATATATATATACATATATATATAATGTATAAAAGTCAGGTGTTAATAAAATAGAAGTAATAAACACCTTGAGTCCTTTGAAGGCACTACGAAATCGCGCTTTCAGCGACAACGGGTGCAGCGCGGCCATAGCAGCCAACTCGAAGTCGGCCGTCGATGTCGGTGCTTCGAACATATCTAAAAGTAAATCTCCACTGAACGTACTAATGAAGGGGTCTATCCATCGAATGGCGTTCCGTCATGTTTTATGCAGTAGGCTGCATGTTATGCACTATTCTCACCTAGAAAGAAATTCCCACTAGAGCAAGGAATCCCATAATAATAACCCCCC